>VMDR010007722.1:0-39325 GCA_007922815.1 Macrotus californicus
TAAAAAAAATGAGGAAATTCTATGCTTCTGTGGAAATGAAGTCAGGCAAATCATTAAACAGATCTCATATCTAAAGATCTTTCTAAGAAATAATTTCTTTCTGAAATTCACATTTCATCCATTCCTCTTCTCTTCTCTCTCTTTAAGTCTATTGGTAAAAATCCAAAATGATACTAATAGCATATTTTTAAATCTTAAAATAAAACCAATTAACTGGAAACATACAAAATATGATTTAATTAGGTTAAGGCAGGGAAGAAAATATTCAATTAAAACATGAGATCCTTTATCCCATTTCCTTTATTGTTGGTTGAAGATACTTGGCTGCTCTTTTCAATTTCTGGGATTTATGAGATATTAAGCAAGAGACCGTATTAGAAAAGGAACTTTATTTTCATTTATGTGATACCTACCATAGTTACATGACATTTACTATAATTTAGTCTTAGTGGGAGTTTATAAGATTTGAAATCTAAGGGCTTTGCATAATCTCCTTCCAAGTGTTTTAATTGACATTCCGCTGTAATGAGCCCTCCAGACCATTACCTGGCTAATTGCTTGAGTTACAGCGCTCATACAATGCCATTCTGTGCCTTTGGTCTTTTGGGGCATTAAATAGCAGGACTGCTCTGAAAGAGGAAGTGGCTGCTTGTTTTCATGTGAAGCAATAACCTCTTGATAGCTTTTCCCGGGACAGACCCCTTCTGTTCTTTCTCTGGGCCGATACCAAACCTGATGCTTATCAGAGACACCTGTTTTTCTGGGGTTTTCAACTTTCTCTAGGAGAGCCCTTCACCTCTAAAGGGTCTTCCGGATCCACTGCTACATGTAGAGACTTCCATGACCTGACTCCTGGACTAGTCCTGGAGTAGGCCAGGGGCAAGGTGACAAAATAAGCATGGAACAGTATTTAATTCTGGAGTGCTGTGGTTAGCCAGGGTTTGTTGGGACAAGAGTGTTAATGTTTTAGAATTAGAAAAGGGCTTCTAATGACTCATCTAGTCCAAACTCATTGTTTTTAATGGGCGGATACTGAACCTCAGTGGCAAAGTGACTCACCCCAGGCCTCACGCAGCTCTCAGTGACAGGCTCAGGCTCCTTTTATGGACTTAACAGAACTCAGACGCATGATGAAGTCATGGAGTTTAATGCCAAATTATGGACTCAGAGCAAAGCAGGAAAGTTCTAACATTAGCACATCATGATCCCCCAAAATGCAGTGTGGCCCGTATCCTTCCGTGTCTCTCACCTTTTCCTGATGAAGGTACAAGTCAGTGACAATGGCCTTGTGAGTGGTGAGGAGATAGGGTAAAAATCAACTCCAGCACCTGTAGGCCTACTTTGATTTCTCTTGTGACTTCTGATTAAAATGTTCCTATAGGGTCTGCTCTCACCTTAGTCTAAGATGCTAAACAGATCTGAAATGAGTTCAGATTCCAGTGGGCAAGACAGGGACCGGTACCTTGGGGGATCTATGTAATGCCTGTTGATATCCTCAAACTTCTGTTTTTTTCCCGATGTTTGTTTATAAGACATCCAGAGCACTGCAATAAGTTCAAAACTCTGAATAAAAAAAAAAGAGAGGGAGAGAGAGAGAAAAGGGAGATTTTAAACATTGCAGAATTGAAAGACAAATGGTAGTTTGGCAGTTGGAAATACGTTTTATAATAATTTAGTCTAATTGGGTAGACTAAAACATTTCTATAATAAAGCGTTTATTCCTTGCCATGTCTTTAGTGGTTTTGCTTTATATCTGAGTTCCCTCCATATGAGCAGGTGAGAAAGCCGATGAAAGGATCGATCGACACGTCTTTCGGCATCGAGAAGCAAGGCTGTCGGCGAAAGGTAAGCTGCTACTGATGAGAATTCCGTATCTCTCAGGGTCCCCGAGAGACGCCTTTTGCTTCGAGGACAAACTCCTTTTCTTTACAAACCTCCAGTCTGCCCTGGCTACTCAGTGTGGCTCAGTTTCTTGGAGTATTCCCTAGACTGAAAGGTTGCGGGTTCGATTGCTGGTCAGGAACCCTGGTTGGGGTGTATGTGAGAAGGCAACCAATTGATGTTTCTCTCTCTAAAAAAAAAAAATCAATGAAAAAATGCCTGTGGCTGAGGGTTAAGACCTCTAGTCTGTTAGATTCTGTATCCTGAAGCTACCCTGGACCCTGCCTTCCAGGGAACCTCTGCTATTTCGAATGGACCTGATAGAACAGGAGGGAGCTCGCTTTCACTCCTTTTCCATGCTGCTTCCCTGCTGAGGAACATGCCACAACACACGTTCTGCTGGCCTCCCAAAAAGGTGAAGCAGTTCGCTTAGGTTGGGTTATACTTATTTTAATGAGTGTGCAAATAATTTATATCAAGAAAGTAGAAAAGTCTCAGTGAAATCTCTGAGAGTTTCTAACATGAAGCCCAGTTTGGCTTCAAGTAGATTTTTGTTACCATTCAGTTAAAATTCCGTTTTTCAGCAACAACTTTGATAGGTATGAACTGCTACCAGGACCAACTAATTAGCAAATAAGTGAACAAATCTATCATGTTTGGACCCCATTGCTGTTTTCTTTTTTTTTAATGAACAGACTTTATTTTTTAGGGTAGTTTTAATTTTACAGAATAGTTGAAGAGAAAGCACAGAGAATGCCCACATACGCAATCTCCCCCGCCCTCCTCACACAGTTCCCCCCTGCACGTTTGCATTGGTGGAATATATCGCATCTGCAAAGCTGGCCGCAGGCTCATCGTTAGCAACACGTTCACCCGTTGGCTTTTCCCACCTCTTTTCTCTCTATCCCTAAAGCGAGAAAACCCTACAGCAGCCGTACTCAGAATCCCTGTGTGGGGAAATACGATGAAACAGAGTGCCATCCTTAATGATTTCTTTTAGGTTTTGGAAATATGGAGCCATGGCTTATTTTCATTCCTACATTTAATGTACTCTTTTACCTGTCTACTCATCCATGTGGGTGAGTTCACTTTCCACTCACCAGTTACCCGAGTTATCACTTCGTCCTGCCCTGGCCTGATTGCTCCCAGCTCCCTTGAGTGCTGTGCTTTTTCCCACACCCAGTCCAGTGTCTTGGGCCTCACCTGCCACTTGGATCATTCTGCTCGGTGTCTGTCGTGCTGCCTTGACTTAGGACCGCGTGAGAGGGGAAGAGAAGCAACTGAAAAAGTGCGCGGAGGAAAAGAAAAGTATCCACGTTTGCTGCCAGACTTTATTTTTTATAGTGTTAGATTGTTAATCAAAGTCAATCCCTTTTATTTAACAAAAATATGCTGAGGATGTGTCTTTATTTTACTACGCATTTGTTAAGTACAAGAAGCATTTAACTTGGTAGAATGTAATGTTATAGTTGTTGTACTTAATAAACATGTAATGGATCCATTTATTTAGACGCTCTGGGAGAAATAGCCTCCCACTGGATAATAGAAATTATGACGCTTTTGGTGCAGCTACCAACACAAAGGGATGAGCAACGCTTGGAGCTGCACTTAAAAATAAAGTGGGAAATGCAAAACTGTAGTTACAATGGTTTCCCTCCTCTTGATGGTATGATATTTACTAATGAACTGAAGATCTGAGCTCTAGAAAGGCCTGCCTGAGTTTGCTGGATGAGTCTGGGCGGGAGAAAACGGCTTATTAGAAATTCCAACAGTTCACCCTTGTGGTTACGCTGCTCTGAGAGTTCAATACCAGGCACCTTGAAAAGGAAGAGGGTTGTTCGGCGGATGCACCTGTAATGGAAGGAGAAGGAAGCAGCGGCAGCAACTGTCTCTCCTCATTTTTTTTTTTTTTTTTGTATTTCCTCCTGACATCCTTATTTAATACGCTCCTGTTATGGGACATTCTGCCTTAGAGTCTGAAATGTATGTGATGTTAGTAATCCCTTTTGGCTGCTGCTCCAAACTCTCCTGTCCACTTTTGCTTACTTATTTAAATGGAAAGTCACGGGGGATGTCACACTGCTGACATCCTCAGAACAAGCTGTGAAGTCATCCCATTTCTTGACTGGGGCTCTGGTCTCTTATAACACTTTCTCTTTTCCTTCCAAACCTCAGGACAGGAAAAGCCCCTCAGACCAGGCACACTCATCTCATCCATCTGTTACAGCAGAGGTTGGGTTGAAGCTCTTACTTTGCTCCTAAAATCCAGTTGGAGAAGCTAGGAATTAATTATGTAGGTCACAGGGACACAAAATTTAACAAGCCCCATTTCTATGCAAACATTTCCACGTCTAGGTTGTCTGCCTAGTGCAAAATTATCTCTGATTCATTGTATTTTTTAAACTAAAACCTCAACCAATAACTAAACCTCACCCTGTGTTTCTAAAGAAAAATAACTATTCATCATATTCTTTAGGAATTTTCCCACTCATAGATTCATACTTATTCTCATTTTTTCAAAATGATGTATATTAAAACCACCACTCTAAGAAACTTCCTTGAGTCAAGATATAAAGTTAAATCCTAATTTAACCATTGAAGATTTCAGATAGAAGTTAAGCACAGTAATGACTACTTTCCAGAGTGGGTGGATCTTTTAATTTGTGAGGTAACTTCAGCAAACGGGTGTAAGCCTCATCTCTCGTTGCTCAGACACTCACAGCTCCTGCTAGCTTTTACTGCTTGTTTTGTCCCCTCTGCAACCACCTTTTACGTCACAGCCTGGGGTGGGGGTGGGGTTGGGGGTGGGGGTGGGGGTGGGGATCCCTCCCCTGCTTTAACTTTCAGTGACTTCTGATAGCTTGTAGAATAAACCCCAAATCCTGAAGACGGTCTATAGCATCCTCCAAGGTGTGTCTCGGATGCCTGTGCCAGTCCCTTACTGTCTCACTGCGTCTGTTCCGGACCTCCTGACCTTTTTTCTCTCCTGGGCAAAGGCACAGCTGCTTCCTGCTGCTTGGGAAACTCCTGAGACAGGCTGCTTCTGGTTCATCCATGCCGTTTCCTCAGGCTTTCCTCTCAGCTTAAGTGCTACTTCCTCAGGCTTTTTCTAGCTGCCTGTCTGAAATAATCTTTCCTTGTCTCTCTTTATCAAATACCTATTTATTTCCTCCATTGCACTCATGACAGTCCAAAATATTGATTTTTTTTTACCCTCTGGTATTTATTACTCCCATTGAAATGTAAGCTCTAGGAGACCAGATATTTTATTTTATAACTCCTGCGTATACTATGGTGTCTGACACAGAGTAGGTGTTTAATAAACATTTATTGACTGAAAAAAAAAGAAAAAATGAATGGGAAAAGAACATAGCAAAGACTATTGGTTATAATGAAATGTGGAAAATTAAAAGTAACTATTCACGTAAGAAAGGAATGCTGTATATATAAAAGTTCATCTTACGATTCTATATAACTCAGAGGGAAGAATGCTCTGCATGAGGTAAGAAATGTCCTCACCATTGCAACCCAGCCACATAGCCACACGTATCCATGGGCCAAAAATTATATTTTTATATATATTTAAAAAATATTTATGCTGGAATCAGCATTCAGGAATGCAATTGGAATACAACACTGGTTGGAAGATATGTTTGCAGGCTCAGAAAATTGTGGGAGTATATTTTGACAGAACTTTTGGGACACAATTGGCTACAGCTAGTTTCTAATAGATTAAGATGTGGATGGTTGAGGAGTAATTGGGTTTAAAAAAAAGAAAATGTAGGATTGGATGTCAGGCAGAACAAGGCTGGCAGTCTGAAAGTTTATGATAAAAGTGGAAGTGAAAGTAAAGAGGAAGAATATAATAGAATTCAGTCTGGCACCTCTGTAGGCACGTCCTGCATAGAGGGGTTTAATGGGGTCCTTCGGTGCTTATGCAGTTCTGGAAGGGGGAGACGCATAGATGGGGAGGCTTGCCACTGGTAGCCTCTGGCCTTCAGAGAATCTGGACTTTGCTCTTGATGTCCAGGGTAGGAACTGCGGACACGTCTGCCAGTGGTCACGGCCGCCTGCAGAACCAAGGCAGGCAACCCAGTCGGCGTGCCAGAGGGCCACCACAGACAGAACTTCAGTTCTGCCAAAGTCCGTGCATTCAGGCCCCGGGCAAGTGTCTCTCCCCAGCAGAAACTAGACTGGAACCCAGATGGCAGGAGATTCTGGGAAAAGTGCTTCTTAGGCTTTGAGTCCCGAGATGTAGGGGCGTGCAATGGTACCCCTATGGGGTGGAAATGGTACCAATATGGCACAATTCGAGAGAATAGGAAATACTTATCACCACATTAAAATACTATTTCTGGCTAGTTAATTTCATTAGATATAATCCTCACTAAAAACAGTGGCCAACAGCTATTAAGGGCACTATATTAAGAGCTTTTCATGAATTATCTCATTTAGTTTCACAACCCAACAAAATGAAGCTAGTACCTCTATTTTAGAAATAAGAAACCAAGCCTTAGAAAGGTACAGTAACTTGCTCCAAACTGAAGAACTAGTAAGTGGGAGATCTGAACTTTGTACTTAGGACTGACTTCCTATAAAGCCAATGGCTTTTAGTCCTTATACTACAGTATTTGCTACTTGCTAGTCATTTATTAAATTTCTTTATTAACCACGGCCCAAACCTCAACATAGAACTTTGTGGTCATCTTACAAATGTACACTATTAAGTTGGTGTAAATGCCTCACTCCTACTGGGGAAAAAAAAAAAACCTAACACATCTTCCAAAAAAAAAAAAATCCTCCCAAATGAGGCAATATCTTAATGAGAGAAGAGAGTATATTATTAGAAGAAATGTAATATCTCCTGTATTTAGAATGGAATTTCATGGTATTAGCTAATTTTTATATATTGATAAAGTGTCTTCTGTTATAAAACCATGTTATAGAATCTGAAGGTTAGAAGGGACATTCATGTTTGAAGAATCTTCAAGATCCCTTCTAATAGCATTTCAACAAGGGGTGGCCCAGCTTCTGCTTAAGAACTTTCAGTGGGTTCAACTCTTGGAACTCTGGGGGTGGACGCCCAGGGTGGAGCGGAGGGAAGAGCACACAGGATGTTTGTTGCTGGACAAAGACAAGACTGTGTTGCCTGGAGGCTGCTTAGTCAGTGTCTCACTGTGCGGCAAGCACAGTGCTAAACTAGGGGCTGCAACGATTGGTATCAGTTTGCTTCTGTGGCCTAACCTTGCCAGCTTGTTTACAATTTATAGCTTGAGTGTCTGTGGTGGATACAAGATGGCCAGGGATTATTTGTTAGTCCTCCCCTTGAAAAGTGGAGTCTAGGCTCTTGCCCTTGGAGTCCGGCTGGCCTCTGTGGCTGCAGTGACCACCAGAATTATGGTGCCAGTTCCCAGGTACGGCCTAATTACACTGGCAGCTTCCCTGTTCTTGCAATACTGTCTTGGGGACTCCTGAGGCATGACTGAAGAAATTCAACTGTCTTGAGACTGGCATGCTGGAGAGACTATGTGACTGGTAAGCCCAGTGTTTTCCATTTCTTTCAAGGCACTGCATGTGTCATTAAGCCTCTCCACACTGGCCCTTGCACCAGCTCAATATTGCTGAGTGACCTTAGATGATGCTTCATGGAGCAGAAGAATAACCTAACTGATCCAGGAGCAAAATCCTGATCCAGGAAACTGTGAGCCATGATAAAATGGTTATTTTTAAGTCACTGAGTTTGTGATACTTTCTTACACAGCTGTAGATAACTGGAAGAGTCTGTGTGGTAGGTGTTTTGTGATCTAGATTGGCCTCAGCTGGTCTTACTTAGGTTTGCTCATGTGTCTGTGAGTCCGTTGGGAACTTTCACTTAGATTGTGTTTGGCTAGGGTGGCTTACTTGAGACAGTTCTGCTCCATGTGTCTCTTACCTTCTTTGGATCCAGAGACTTGGTCTTGCATAGCCTTCCAATGGCAACGGCTGAAGTCCAAGAGAGCAAGTTGAAACAGAGCAGGGCTCTTGAGACCTAGGCTTGGTAATGGCACCCTGTCATTTCTACCTCATTCTATTGGTCAAAGTCATATGGCTAAACTCCAAGTCAAAGGATTGGAGTACAGATCTCATTTCTTTTTTGGGAGACTGTGCAAAATCCATCTGTCTAAGAGTGGAGTACAGGTAGGGGTAGACAATTGGAGACAATAGTGCAATTGTTTACCTCATTTTAGTTTAGCAAACATTTATGGGGTATGCTATTTGCAAATATTATGCTAGTCACTTGGAACACAAAGAACAAGAGACCTAACTTTCTGCCCTTTAAATGGTTATAGTCTAGGCAGCCTTCAGGATGAAGAGTTTACTACATTTAGGTTGATTGGGGACCTAAACTTCCTTTTAGTTCTAACCTCTCTGTGAAGATTCATACCTGTATTAAACTTCAGATTTGGCATTTGAGTTATGTTTTTATTGTTTTAGTGGCTTAAAATTTGGTAAGAAGCCCTAACTTGCTTGAGTCATGGAATTTTTGGTCTATGTTTTTATGTTTTTACCCAAATGTGAATCAATTTTCAATAAAAAAATCAACAAAACAAACAAGCAAGCAAAATATAACCAGAGACATTGAAATTAAGAACAGGCTGACAGTAACCAGAGGGGAGGTGAGAGGGGAAAATGGGGGGAAAAGGGGAAAGGGTTTTCAGGAACATCTATAAAGGACACATGGACAAAACCAAAGGGGGGTAGGATCAAAGGTGGGAAGTGGGGATGGCTGGGGTCGGGGGGAGTGGTGGTAGGGGAATGGAAACAACTGTACCTGAACAATAAAAAAATGAAAAGAATAAAAAATAAAAATTAATGACATGTATGCACTGTCAGTCAGGTTGGTGTCAATATTTGCTCCACTGTTTTTCAAAGGGCTTCATGCTTCCCTCATCTCCAAATTCTTGGGGAGCCTCATCATGGTCTTCAAGTAGTGACTACATTATCCTTTAACATCTGTATTTAAATTGGGAAGCAGGAAGCTGCAGTGCAAGGAAAACATATATGAGACAGAACACACCCCAAACAGGGATGCTGAACACTATCCCAATGTTGGTTAGTTCTGCCCATTCCTTTTTGTAGCCCTTCGTTCTCTTGTTGGACATGCTGTGTTCCCTCTGTGACAGTGTCTGTGCCACATGAATATGTTCCACTGTCAGAGACAGACTTCTCATCTCTCCTCTCCTTCATGTCTACCAATTTTACATCCTTGTTTCCTTTCTTCCACTGAAGGGTCTAGAGTTGAGCTACATGAAGTGTCCAACTCAGTTGATTCTGCAGCATCTCTTGCCTCTCCTTAATGCCCAGGCAGCATGTGGAAAGGGCATGCATGGGCTGATTTGGGAGTCAAAATGATCTAGGTTTTAATTCCAGCTCCACTGCTTCCTTACACTGTGATCGCATGCAAGCTACTTAATCTCTCTGCACCTCAGTTTTATAATCTGTCATATGGGCAAAGTAAATCTTATTTTGCATGGTTCACGTGTGCTGTAATTGCAAAACAAGTACCAAGTGCTTGCACAATGCCTATATTGTTCTCATTGTTAGTTACCTTTCTCTCCCTGCCCCAACATGTGTCTTTCATTTGCCACCTCAGGACTGGTTTATCAAGAGGCCATCGCATACTTTTAGAGTAAGACTTAATTTTTATGCATAGACTAATAACAGATATGTTTTCATGTGACCTCATTTGTTTAAGAGGGCACAAGCAATGTTTTAGAGCATTGACACTCAGCATTAATTTACAGCTAAGCAGTGAGGAATTAAAAGTTACCAACATTTCACATTGGATGTTTGCTTTGGCTTGATGTTTGCTGCAGACAAGATCCTTAGAGATTGGACCAGATGTTACTTTTCTTTATATTCTATGACCCAGCACAGGACCTGACACGTCTCAGATGCTCAAAATAAATGTTTGTTGAACAAATGAATGTTTCATTGAATGGAATTGTATGAACTAATGACATTTTCATTATCCTACATAGAAACCGAGTATTTATGTCGTCTAGTTTTTGTTGGGACTTAGAGTGGCTGGCTGATGCTTCGTGACCGTGTTTTCTGTGCTCACTGTTGCATGGGTGTGGGCAGTGAGGCCCTGGGCTCTGTTTTTGGAGGGATGCGGTGTGACCATCTGACCTTCACATTTGTCTCTTTGCTTTTGTTGTTCATCGTCTTTCCTGCTAAATTGTAAACTCCCTGAGGACAGAGTCCATGGCTTTGATTCACTCACTACCTATCATTTCTCAGGGCTTGGACATTGTTAATTTTCAGTAAATACCGGTTAAAGGTAAGTTAACATTTTCTGAATTTTTGTATCTTTGTCTTTTTTCATCTGTTTTCTCTTCTGATTTATATCGGTCTTCTCTATAGCTCTTCTTTTAATCCTACTCTTGGCTTTATTGGTTTTTAATCTCATAAATGCCCCATGATTTGTGGGAAAGTATTGAGGCTTTGAAATTAAACAGACTCGGTTTAAGTTCTGAATTTATAACTTACTGGTTGTGTGATTTTAAGCACAGGTAGTTGCTTCTGGTGTCAGTTTCCTCATCCGTGAAGGTGAGTGATGGCGCGTCATCTACCTGGTGGAGCTGTTTGGAAAATTGATTGGATTGTTGAATGTAAGGCTCCTACTCACAGTAGGGGCTCTATAGATAGCAGGTGTTATTACTATCTTTATTTCCCTTCTCTTTACTCTTATATATTTATCCTGACTAGGACTTACTTTTCCAATTAAAAAAAAAAACAACATTCATTTTTGCCCCAGGCTCTTCTGCTAGCAGCCTCTGGAATGCTGGGAATTGCTGGGGAATTAAATACTATGAACTATCAAAATTTCAATTTACAGGAACCCTTATATCACTTTAAACATTGATAAAAGCCCTAATAAGAATAACCACTATTTGCCCCCATTAAAATAATACAAGGATAAATATGAGTTTTCAGAAAAAAAAACCCTTCAAATTATAAAGCAAAGAATTGGAGAATTAAATGACACGTGAAGAATCTAAGAACACAGAGTATATTTAAATTTATTTATTTTTTATTCACTCTTCCCATTTATCACAATGGAGTCTAAAAGATTGCTCTCACAACAGGATCATTATCCCTAGTAGATTTAAGGACTAGTTCACTTGTATTTTTCTCGAAATAATTGAGTTTGCTGGAATAAACTATTCAGCTCGATATATTTCATCTTTCTGTAATACAAATGTATTTGATTCCTATAAATCTGAGTGAGGTCAGTCAGGAAATTATACATATTTGTTTTCCACAGGGTGTATGAGCTATTAAGTCATGTTGCATTTATTATAGATCATGTTTGCTATTTGGCAAGATAATTAGAATGACTGAGAACAATATTTTAGAACATGTAATACAAGGAAAACAACCAGAAAGTAGAATTGAAGCAAATGTTCCTTATAACAAATGCTTTAAGTAAATAAAATATTCTTTTGTGATTCAAACACACATTTGCATATAAAATACATAAAATATCATTTAATATTGTATATACCCTTTATTCTTATGGTTCCTATATGTATATTTATTCTCTCATATAAGTACTGTTCATATTACTTTTCACTTGGATCTCATGTAATATGTGTATGTATTCCCATTCTTTCTTCTAGCCTCAATTATGTGGATGTTTTCTTGGCTTTGTGCTATTTTAACTATTTTGGCTATGGCTGGTATGGACACACTAGCAAAGACCACGCCATATATCAAATTTACGAAGAAACCCGAGGAGCAAGAGATGCTGAAGGGACTGAAGCCATCCAGTGGCCTACCTCCGGGAGAAGAAGAAACCCCCTTCACAGAAATGGCTGGAACGGCAGAACCAACCCCCAGCCCCTCTGTCCAAGATCCTGCCTTTGGCACTGCCACTCTCTTCCCCTTTGAAAACTTCACTCTTGACACAGCTGATTTCTTTTTGAATTGCTGTGATTGTTGTTCATCTGTACCAGGGCAGAAAGGAGAACCTGGCGAGGCTGGGAAGTCAGGTATTTGGAAATATGTAAAGCCACGTTTCTCCCTTACCCATCCTTAGAGTTGAGAGGTGGGTTGGAGGTAGACTTTCCCCGAGAGTTTCTACACTGTCATGAACAGGGGGATAGGCCTAGGTGTAACATTGCACAAAGGCACGTGGGCACTGTGTGGCCCAAGGTGGAAGCCACTAGCCTTGTGCATGGCTATTAATAAATATTAAAATTAAATAAAATGAAAAATTCAGTTCCTCAGTCACACGAGTCATATTTCAAGGGCTCAGTAGCCACATATAGACAGTGGTGACCTTATTGGGCAGCACAGATATACAGCATTTCCACTGCAGAAACTTCTGTTGGGCAATGCTGGTTAGAGCAGAGACCGGGCCGACCAACCCCAGCACTGGTGTGTAGCTCTTCAAGTTACACGTGTTCACGACCAGTATAATCTTTTCATTAAAGGCCAATGTAAAAAGGGAAAATGAAAATTCTGTTATCTGGTAGGGCTGTGCGCTGACTGATGGATTTCTGGAGTGCTATTTGTAGTTAGGATTAGAAATGGAATGCCTCTGAGGTGCAGAATAAAGCCAGGATTCAGTGTGCTTCTCATTGAAATTCTGAGTCAACACTGTATCCTTGCCCAGCAATTTTCTCCATTGAACGTCATGGTTACATATTTCAAACTTTCAGATGTCTTTCATATATACATTATGAATATACTCTCAATTTTATTGTAATATATTTCAGCTTTTACATGTCATGTAGCAGAGAATTCAAGGTAAAAATGAGATCAGAATGCCACTATGCAATCTCACTATGCCCTAAAAAAAAATTACATATAAATATTTATTGTGTTTTGCTTGAAGAATTTAAAGTTATAAAATCAGGAATTATACATCCTCATTAAGGCTTTCATTCATTTCATCCTATTGTGGGAACCTTTCTGGAAACGTGCTCAATATTTATGTAGAACCGAAATGAAAGGGTAACGGAGCTGGGCAGTGGTCTGGGCCATCAAGAGTTCAGGGTTGCAAAAACATTATTGGAAATGTAATGAGACTGAGAAAATTATATTTACCAGAATTTCTCTTAGTATCATATCTGGTTGGCAAGCTGCTTGGGAGGAAAAACCCCCAAGGGCATGGTCAAGTAAATACAGCTGGTTGCTAAACTGTCTTCTAATGCTGTGGGTCTGTAACATCAAGGCTTGTGTTTTACTCACTGGTGGATTTAACTGCTTTGTTCTCAGAGCTCAGCCCTTCCTGTAAATACATGTGACAAATACTCTGAGGGTGTGCCAAGTCATTAGCTTACTGAGGACGCTCATATGTCTTAGTCTGACTGGTTCTGGAAAGAACAGAGTGCTTAGGAGCTCAGCATGTTGAGTCTCTCATGGTCCTACCTCGGAGAAACTTCCTGACTTCTCTAAATCTCAGTTTCTAAAATAGAAAAATGGGGGTCAGAGTAATCCCAGCTTCATTGAGTCATCAAGGCAACCGAATGACTTCGTATGTGTAAGGACTCAGTAGTGTGCCCGGAATAGAGTAAATGCTCAACAACTGTGTTTATCATTTCAGTTAGCTATAGCGGGAGACTTTCCCTGCCTCATGAAATACTCTGAGCCTGATGGGATCCTGTTTGTAAGATAACTAGAGAGGTATTTATTTTGGCTTTATCAGTGTTTTCAAAAACACAACTTTTTAAAAAAAATTAGAAATCTAGTATGAGAGCATCATTAAATAAACTTAAAGATAACTCATATCCTAATTTGTTCATTGGGTCTTAGCTTATGCCATTTTCTTAGGGACGTGTCCTTTGATTCTTTACACCACTGACTACAGGGGGACAATTTCTGTATTTGTGTGGCTATTGGTTCACTGTTTACCTTTCATGGACTCTCAGCCCCATGAGGTTAGGGACTGCTGGAATGTTTTTTTAAAGTTTTTGTATAAATCTTTTTAAAAATTACAGTTGACATACAATATTATATTAGTTTCAGCACAGTGATTGAACATTTATATACCTTACAAAGTGATCGGCATGTAAGTCTAGTAACCATCTATAATTGTATATAGTTATGATATTATTGACTATTTTCTTTAGCTGTACATTACATACCCGTAGTTTATAACTGGAAGTTTGTAATTTTAATCCCCTTCCCCTTTTGCTGATCCCTCCACCCCCTCCTTTTCTGGCAACCCTCAGTTTGTTCTAGGGACTCCTGGAATGTTGATGGCTGATTCCTGACTCCTAGTAGGGTGCTTGGTGTATAGGAAGCCTCAGCAATAGTCCCTGAATGAATGCATGAATGAATGAGTGGGAAAACCGTAAGTGCTAGGCACTGTGGCTTTACTTCCAATCAGAAAGTGTGGTCCACATGAGGCTAAGGGCCAGGTCATTATTCAGTTCTTGTTGTTGGGCAGAGCCCTGCTTCCCCAAATCATTAGATCACTGCCATGGATCCAGTGATAAGTACTAATGCGCCTAATGTGTCTATTCAGGTAGTACAAAATTGCAAATTGGACAAAAATACTGTCGTTAGAACTGTCTAATAGTTTATTCTCACCCAAATTTTATCATTTGGACACCGACAGTCATTAGTCTTAATAAATGACTCCTTTATTCCCCCTTGAATTATGATATTTTGAAAGAGAATATTTTTTTGACCTTAATGGTTTTCCAATCTCATTTCTAGGTCCTAAGGGAAAGGCTGGTGACATGGGGATCCCAGGGCCACCAGGAGTCATTGGACCCCAAGGTCCCAAAGGCCAGAAAGGAGAGAAAGGTAGGTAATTATACAGATTTCATGTCAAAACTCAAGGGATGTTCTGAGTCACTTTTAGGACAACAATTTGCTAAGTAAATACCAGATTCTTGCAGGTGGATTAATTTAAAAAATGTAAAATTTGGTTAAGCATATTGTGAGTTATATTTTATATAAAAATATTAATTTATAAATAGCCAATTGAGAAATTTTAAACTTGCCTGGTAACATATCACACCCACACACACACTCACATCTTTTCTTTGTCTCATTGGCCTTGCAGCGGACCCAGTGACTGGGCATCTGCTCTAGAGAAGGATCCTTCCCTATATCTTCCTCATGATGCAAATTGATCACATACCAGACGGAACTAACTAGAGTAGGCAATCCTGTTCCATTTAGGTGGATAGCCTGTCTGCAAAGGAGAAGATGACATATTCCTTGGCTTGCACTCAAATCGAGGGCAGTGTCCCTGGGGGAAGAGAGCTGAATTCAAGTGGGTAATATCAAGCATGTAACAGTGACTGGTCATTTGACCTAATCTGAAAATTGAGGGGAAGAGACTAGATATTTGTTTATACCTTTTACTTTCAAAAAAGATTTATAGTCACATAACTACAGATCTTTCATAGATCTTTTCTAGCTCAGAAATTCTATAATCCTATAGCTGTAACAGTAAAGAGGGCATTCTACCTGGGAAATCCTGGTTCTGTAAGCACTTCAAGGGACCGAGGGAAGGTTACAGATTCACTGGGACCTTCAGAAATTCCTCAGTGAATATCAGCCGCTCATACAAATACCATCTATCCATCAAGTTAAATATTTTAGCCTCAGTGTCACATGTCAAAAGACCTAATATCATCTATACATCACCCTCCACATGGCTCAGGGACTGCCTAACTCATTTCTAGTGGAACGCTCAGTGAAGTAATTACTCAGAAAAGAGGCTAAGGTAAGAGAGAGCTACTTCACACTTGTCAGTTATGTGATTTTCATTCTTTGGAAACATTTAATCCTTTTGTGGCTGAATTATATTAGCAGAGAACTCTGTGAAATAAAGATGAGTGATGAACCTCCTGAGTGATTCATACATTAGCTAGACTTCTGGAAGTAGAAGACAAAAACAGGGAGGTATCCTAAGATAAGGTTCTGAAGAATATGCTTTGATGAAGGATCAAAGGTAGAAACTCATTCAGCCAGTCTATAGCCTGGCAACTCCACTTTCCTTGCACTTCCAGACTTAGTCTAAACTCTTAGTTAAGATCTAAAGTTGTTTAAAAACATACATGACCTGAGTGACTGCATTCTGGCTCATCACAACCTAATTCAGGAAATTCAGCATAAGCATTCAAAATCCTTAAATGAACTTGAGAACCAGAATAACTCTGCAGTGAAGGTCAGTATATGAGCATGGACAAGGACTGGGAATAGAAGTGGCCCTTCACTTTCATTCAGGGTCAGTTTCTCTCCAAATGTGCATGGACATTTTCCTGATGGCCTTAGAGTTAATTTCCAAATTTTGAATTTTATGTGGAATGGCAATGGAAGAGCTTAGCTTCTTGGAAAACGCTGCTGAGTGACTTAGGGTGGGATTTCTGTAGTCGCTCTTGTGGAATTTGGGGGAGTCTCCTCTTAGGATTTTTAATTTGATTTAGGACTTTCTTTTTCTTGACAAAGTGGAAACAAAAATGTTTGTTATATATAAATAAAGTGGTTGGCCAATCATTGCCAACCAGTGTGCTATGCAGTCATGTTTGATGCTGTTCAAATTTCTGAACGTTTTTGTACTTCAGTTTCTCCTGTGATAAAAGCAATGACAAAAATATCTGTTCTACCATTCTTGAAGGGAGATGCTACAAACTTTCTTAAATGAAGAGTGTTCCAGTTGGTGAAATGTGCTCTGTTATATGAGCCCCCCTTGTTGTATGAGAGACTGTATTAATATCAAATAAAAATTACCGTTAAATTTAAAAGGCTGGATTAAATTATAAGAGTCATGTTAAGAGTTTGGAACATTACCTGGTACAAAGTAGACGATCAATAAGAGTTAGCTATTATTATTCCTATTATCGTTTACAGCTAAGATAAGTCTAGTGTGGCGACACTAACAGGATGGGCCTTCCGCCATGTCCAGTGTAAAAATCCATTTTGTGGTATATGGCAAATATCCGAAAACCCTGATTAAAACTTTTTAAATACAATTTCTCACAGTGCTATAATTTGTCCAAATAGTGTGTGAAAAATTTTCCAAACAAAATGAAAGTTGGCTTTCCTTGATGCTCTATGTCAAGGATAGTATATTCTTCTCCTAGATGGGTTTTGTCATGATTAGTTTTAGCCAATCGCACAATGTTGTGCCCTGTGTTAAAGTTACGTGTGCGCAGCATGACTTCTCAGGCATTGTGGGGAATGTAGAGGAGAGGACGTTTTAACTGTCATTCATATCCATAATGAGAAAATCACAAACGCATACATATATAACACAGGGCAGAATGTCGTGAGTTTCCTGAAAGACCTGAAGAGCTGTGGAAATGCTAAAGGAATTGCTGAGTTCTGTCTGGAGAGATTGGCACTAACCCCAAATCTCCTTCAAATGATTTACCATCAATTGGAATACAATATTCCTAAGGATGCTCAATAATCTTTTTCTATATTGTTTTACTTTATTCATTACTTTTTATTGAATTTTTTGGTGACATTGGTTAACAAAATTATGTAGGTTTCAGGTGTACAATTCTACAATACATCGTCTGTTTATTTGTATTGCGTGTTCTCCACCCCAACCGTATTGTTTTACTTCCACACATTTTGGTAAAGGAAGCATTGGAATGTGACGTGGTTGTGAAATGGATGTTAGTTTGATCATAACTAGAACAATTAGAAGAAAGTTAATCTTGGCTTCATTTTAGGACTTAAAGGAGAGCGTGGGGACCAAGGAGCAAGTGGAGTTCCAGGATACCCAGGGAAACCTGGAGAGCCAGGTGGAGTATAAACTGTACCTGTTGTAGAGTGTAGACTGCATCATGTGTGCAGTGTAGCCCCTCGTTCTCTTCCTGTTTGTATTCCACGTTACCAGGAGGTAAGAGAGAAATACAAATTGTTATTGTTCTTCTAATAATGCTGGGTGCTGGTTAAATTGGGGTGTGAGTACAGGGCTAGGAATGTCGAGACTAAGTAAAGGATTTGAGCTCTGTTCCTCTCTCCAGCCATCTTTGGGCAAAGACCCCTGAATTCTGGGTTTCCATTTCTTTGCCTGAAAGGTTTTGGTTTTGGCTGGACAACATGGAGATTTAGGAGAATACTTGGGCTGAGCCAAAATGCCAAGTGTAGTGGAATAAAGTGGGCTACTATAGTTTTACTACTCTTTATTATTTTAAAAGTAAAATAAAAATAGAACTAGATACATGAGACCTAAATATAAGCTATGATTTCTCAGTAGTATTAGCTCTTCCAGTTACGGAACAGGTGTGTGTTGGGAATGGCTCAGTGGAAGGGTCTCACCTCAGCAAGAGGAGGGAAAGGACAAAAGATTTCCAGGGTTCCAGCCCCAGTCAGTAGGTTTTGTTCCTGTTTTGTGAGCTCTGTGATAATAGCATGTTGTTCATAGCTATGTGGTCCTTAAACATCATTTCATTTTCCATTTCAGGTGGACTCGGTCCTAAAGGGGATAAAGGAGACGTTGGACTGGAGGGAGTGAAAGGACAAAAAGGCTCAAAGGGGGACACGCTTGTAAATACTACCAAAGGAGAGAAAGGAGACCCAGGGGCTGTGGGCTCACCAGGCTTGAATGGAGAGCCTGGGGCCAAGGGAGAGAAGGGGGAGAGGGGGGATAAGGGCTACTGTGGGAATTCTGGGGAGAGAGGGGGAAAGGGAGAAAAAGGGGAGGCGGGGATGAAAGGAGAAAAAGGTAGCAAAGGAGATACTGGGATGGAAGGCAAAAGGGGCCCAGAGGGCCTGCCTGGAGCCCGAGGTGATCCAGGGATGAAAGGACAAAAGGGGGAGTTGGGTCCTCCTGGTCCCATGGGACCTGTGGGGCCAAAGGGTGAGCTTGGGAACAAAGGGGTCCGAGGGTCTATTGGGAAGAAAGGCTCTCGGGGTCTTAAAGGCTCCAAAGGGGAGGTGGCCAGAGTCCCACGGTCGGCTTTCAGTGCTGCTCTGTCAAAGCCTTTCCCCCCTCCCAATGTCCCTATCAAATTTGACAAGGTTTTCTACAATGACCAAGGGAATTACAGCCCTGTCACCGGGAAATTTAACTGCAGTATTCCTGGGGCTTATGTATTTTCCTACCATGTCACCGTGAGTGGCCGCCCCGCTCGGATCAGCCTGGTGGCCTGGAATAAGAAGCAGGTCAAGTCCAGAGAAACGCTCTATGGTCACGAAGTAGACCAGGCCTCTCTCCTCATCATCCTAAAGTTAAGTGCAGGGGACCAAGTCTGGCTGGAAGTTTCCAAAGATTGGAATGGAGTATATGTCAGCGCTGAGGATGACAGCATTTTTACTGGGTTCCTTTTGTACCCAGAAGAAACTTCCAGGATTTCACCATAAACTTGTTTCTTAACATGATAGTTTTGAGTCAGTGGAATACGTCAGGTAACATAGAATAGTGCTATTGAAAAAATAACTTTCATTATTTTTATGACTATAAAAGTAATACAGAAAAAATGATATCACTTAGGGTTCATTGCTATTGCTATTTGAAGGCGTCACCTTTAAAAATAGTTATGTATCTGTATTGGAGGGCGCATGTCTGTTCACTCAGTAGATAGCTTTTCCATGTAGCATTGTAAGGGCATTTCTCAAGCCATTTAAGTAATTAACATTTGCATACAGAAATATAAATGAGATTTGTAGTTAATAAATACATTCTTACTAAATATCTTTTACATCTCATGTGAGTGCATGTAATTCTTTTCTGTGTGAATGTGAGGCTACCAGCTGACATATCATCAGCGCAGGTATCACTGCAAAGTTTCTGACTCCGTTGGGAGGGTTGCCTTCCAACAAAATGGCACTATGGCCGTATTAGTTTAATTCGGGAAGAATACACAGAAAGAATGGCGAAGACTAGCTAAACTTCCTTTACCGTTAATCAGTATGTAAAGGTTTGCTTGTAAAAAACCTGTATTATATGGACTTATGTGTTGGGTAGAAGGTAAAAGGAAGTTAATAAAAATATTGCTCAGTTGAATCACAGCGAAGACCCAGCCATTCTTCACAGCATTGTGCTGAGAAAAACGGAAAGTCCCCCCAATGATTCCAAAGTGAAATTAGATTATTACTGATCTGAGCATTTAGCCCTTTCTTCATGGAAGAACATTTAATTTCGATAAATTCTTTGGCTTTATTATCATCATCTTTATAATAATTAATTCCTACTATTCAGTGATAACACTGTTGGAACAGGTGGGTATTTGGGAATTCACTTGCAGTGTGAATATTTAATAACTGAATGTATAATAATACAACAGGCTCATTTTGAAAGAAATGAATTTATTGAATCTAAATTGAATTGGATTCAAGAATGCATGTAGTTAGGCAGATTTGCAAATCAGGGAGTGGGTGATGGGGAACTCTCTGCTCTTGCTCTTCCAGACGAGCAAATCTGGAAGTTGTTATGAGCTGGCTCTGCGTCAAACAGAGTTGGCAATGCTCTCTTCTCTATCTCCCTCTCGAAGATTCATAAGACACATTATTGTACCCCAACACTCCCACAGGAAAGAAATACAATTTTGCTTTATCTCAGGATCCCATTTTTATTTTGAGTATAGACTTATCAGATAACACGCTGTGGAACAGCATTGTGTAGGATGCTTATTTTAGAGATGCTACATTAGTTCCTTGTCCAAAGACTACCCAGCAGGCTGGGGTAAATTCAGTCTTGACATTTTCCCCTTCCTTGACCCGTTTTTCTCTATTTAGACTGTAATATTGTTTAGTTGAGGCTTTGTTTGTATTTGTCAGAGGGAGAATAAGGTAACTCACATGATAAAAATAGTGATGCTTTCGCTTGGAATTTTTTCTTTTCCATTTTGAGGACTGGGTGTCAAAGAGATTCATATATATATGTCGAAGACAGCTGGGCAGAGGACCAATAAGGGAGCAGGGATTTACATGGAGGTTATATGACATCCAGTGGTGTCTTCCATGTGTGGTAAACGTTTTATAGGAAGTCTGAAGTTAAGGATCCAGGGTTGGTGGTTAATTATGAACTTTTTCAGGGCATCCACCCCAAGGAAGTTCTGAGCTTTTAAAGTGGCATGTGGGGTAGCTGCTAGGTACTTTATGCCACTTTTTGCTGTGAGAGGGAAGTGACGTAACAGTGTTCCCTTTTTCAACTCTGTCATGTCTCCCACCTTGCTGGAAGCACAGAAATAAGGAGTGGATCTCGCCCATCCCCAGGATTTGACTACAGCCCCTGCCTACCCCTCCCCTAATGACCGCCAGCCTCCAGACCTCTCCCTGGATGTCTGCCCTGAGTATTAACCAATGAGAGTTAAACTGACATCGCAGACCTAACACAGCGAAACCCAGCTTCTGACACCCCCTTGAGCTGCTCCTCCCAGACCTGCCATCTGAATCATTCACAGAATGGCCTGGCCTTTTCCCTTTCACACTTAAATGCAACCTGTTAGGAAATCCTTTCGGTTCTTTCTTCAAAATGTATCCAGACTCTGCTTCCATCACCCCAGCCAAGCCACCATCGTTTATACCTGGATTATTTATAGCAATCACCTCCAAACTGGATCCCCTAAGATAAAAGGTGTCTAGGGTTAAAATACAAATGTGATCCAACATTACACATATTTAAATTTTTAAACTTATAAATCAAGCTAATAAATAGTTATTTATAATATGGTGGATTCTCCTACTTTAATGTATGATTTTGTGTTGATAAAGTAAAAAAAAAAGCTATGGTTTTTATGTGACAGTAAATAAAATACCAAAGATGACTGAATTACTGTTGTGCATGTCTGGGGTTCAATTAAAGGGGGGGGAGTTTGGATGGGTAATAAGAGAAAACCATTAACTCATGAATTACTATATATTTATCCTATGCGTGTTATTTTAAAACTTAATTTTATCAAAATATGTTTTTAAAATAAAAATTTCCACATAATTTATGCTCGATGGACAGTTTTGTCAAATTAGACCACTTTTGTTGGGTCATTGTAGTTTAACATTATGTTTTAAAAGTTAATTTCAATTTGGTGAAACTGCTCGGGTGAATTAGCAGTCAGGTTTGGAAATGAACCATGAATTTTGCATCGTGTTCAAATATTGTAACTGGGATTGCATATGATATACTGTCAGTATTGCAGACAATGCTGCAAAATATTTAAATTTCATCATATAAACTAAGATCACTATATTGCCATTTTCATCATCTCTTCAAACAATATTCTAAAATCTAAATCCATCATGAGTTGTCAGTCTGGACCTGCACAAATACAAATTTAGAGAGATATGAATTATTTAATATGTTTAGCCATTAAGTCTGCAACTGTCACAAACACTCGGCAATTCATGAGCATCTCAAGAATGATGAACTAGAACACAATAAAAAGCAAGAAAATGAATGTTCAGCACAACTGAGATGTAATACTTTCTTCTCCATGGCATTTATACTCTCCAGGAGGAAGTGGATAACTTGTACTTCTCTTAATTAAGCACACCCGACGTTCAAATCCTCCTCACACTCCAAAGCAGTGTCTAGCTCCCATGTTTCCAGCAGTACCGCCCACTAGCCACGATGGCCATTCATAAGCAATCACTTTTGGTTCGGTGCACATGGGACAAGAGACATGGAGAAGAGCTTCCCCGGGGCCTGAAAGGTGGCAGTCGTAGGAGTACATGGTTGGGCTGCAGGCTGTGCAGTACCGGAACTGAGCCCCGATCTCTAATAAACGTGCCCTGGCTACTATCAGAAATTCACATGTCGTTGTCTGTTTGTTTTATGCAGAACTTCCTAAAGCCTGGGGCCCAGGACAGGAAATCCTCTTGCTTGATTCCAAAGGCAGTATTACCTATTTCTGCTCTGACCCCTTCAATCAAAGCAATTCTGTTAAAAGGAAGGTAGATCATCAAACTCCTCTGCTCAAAGCCTCTTGAAGCTCCCATCTCATCCAGAGTAGAAGCCGAATCCTTGCTATGACCAGAGAGGCCCCATGTGACCTGGCCCCCACTTCCTTCTCACTGTATCTCCTGCCACCTGCACACTTGCTCTGGGCATTGTCCTCCGTGCTGTTCCTCAAATTCCTCAAGCGTATTTCCACTTAGTGCTTTGCATATACCATTCTACCTAAATGGCTCTTCCCCCAAGTAACTTGTGTGACAGACCCTTTCTCTCTCCCAAGCCTTTATTTATTTATTTATTTATTTATTTATAGTTCTCACATCTTTTTTTTTTATTCTATTACAGGTGTTCCAATTTTTTCCCCTTTGCCTCCCTTCACCCAGCCCACCCCTCTATCCCACAATCAATCCCCTCTCCATTGTCCATGTCCATGGGTCATTCATAGATGTTCTTTGTTTATTCCCTTCCCCCTCCTTTCACAATTCCCTGCCTCCTACCTCCCTTCCTACAGCTATCAGTCTGTTCTCTGTTTCTGTGTCTCTGGTTCTCTGTTTCTCGTTAGTATATTTTGTTCATTAGATTCCAGTTGTAAGTGAGTTAATATGCTATTTATCTTTCACCAACTGGCTTATTTCATTTAGCATAATAATCTCTAGTTCCATCCATGCTGTTACACAAGGTAGGACTTCCTTTTTTCTTTTTGCTGCGTAGTATTCCATTGTGTAAATGTAGCATAATTTTTTAATTCACTCATTTACTGATGGGCAGTTGGGCTGTTTTGAACACTTAGCTATTGTAGATGGTGCTGCTATGAGCATAGAGGTGCAAAAGTTTTTCTGAATTGGTGTTTTGGGATTCTTAGGGTATATTCCCAGCAGTGGAATTGCTGGGTCATTTAAATATGACCTTTTCAATAAGGTGTTCTTGGACACTCAATTTTAATGGCAGTCCCCATGTCCCACCCCTCTTCCCTGCTTTATTTTTCTCCACAGCTCTCATCACCTTCAAATGTATTATATTGCACTTACTGACCTTGTTTATTTTCTGTTTTCCCACTGGCAGTAAGTTCCATGAGGCCAGGGATTTTTGTCTGTTTATTGTTCGATCCTCAGTACCAGGATATTAAATATGGGTTTAGTGAATACTGATTGATAGGGTCCACACCCATGTGGTAGTTGTAGATCTCTTTTCTAAAAAAATATATTTTATTGATTATGCTATTACAGTTGTCCCATTTTCTCCCCTTTATTCCCCTCTGCCCTGCACACCCCCTCTCACCTGCATTCCCACCTTCAGTTCATGTCCATGGGTCATACATAAAAGTTCTTTGGCTTCTACATTTCCTATACTATTCTTAACCTCCCCCTGTCTATCTTCCACCTACCATTTATACTTATTCCCTGTACCTTTTCCCCATTCTCCCCACTCCCTATCCTTGCTGATAACCCTCCATGTGATCTCCATTTCTGTGATTCTATTCCTGTTCTAGTTTGCTTAGTTTTTTTTTTTAGGTTCAGGTGTTGATAGTTGTGAGTTTGTTGTCATTTTACTGTTCATAATTTTGATCATCTTTTTTCTTAGGTAAGTCCCTTTAACATTTCATATAATAAGGGCTTGGTGATGATGAACTCCTTTAACTTGACCTTATCTGGGAAGCACTTTATCTGCTCTCCAATTCTAAATGATAGCTTTGCTGGATAGAATCATCTTGGATGCAGGTCCTTGCCTTTCATGACTTGGAATACTTCTTTGCAGCCCCTTCTTGCCTGAAAGGTTTTTTTTTTGAGAAATCAGCTGACAGTCTTATGGGCACTCCTTTGTAGGTTACTGTCTCCTTTTCTCTTGCTGCTTTTAAGATTCTCTCCTTATCTTTAATCTTGGATAATATAATTATGATGTGCCTTGGTGTGTTCCTCCTTGGGTCCAAGTTCTTTGGGACTCTCTGAGCTTCCTGGACTCCCTGGAAATCTATTTCCTTTGCCAGATTCTCCTGGGGAAATTCTCCTTCATTCTTTGTTCAAATAAGTTTTCAATTTATTTTTCTTCCTCTTCTCCTTCTGGTACCCCTATGATTTGGATGTTAGAATGCTTAAAGATGTCCTGGAGGTTCCTAAGCCTCTCCTCATTTTTCTGAATTCTTGTTTCTTCAATGGGTTCTAGTTGAATGTTTCTTTCTTCTTTCCGGTCCACACTGTTGATTTGAGTCCCAGTTTCCTTCCCATCACTGTTGGTTTCCTGTGCATTTTCATTTATTTCACTTAGCATAGCCTTCATTTTTTCACCTAATTTGTGACCTTATTCAACCCATTTTGTGAGCATCCTGATTACCAGTGTTTTGAACTGTGCATCTGATAGGTTGGCTATCTCTTCATTGCTTAGTTGTATTTTTTTTGAAGCTCTGATCTGTTCTTTCATTTGGGCCATTTTTTTTTTGTCTCGGCGTGCCTGTTACGTAGTAAGGGGCAGGGCTTTAGGTGTTCACCAGGGCGGGGCAACCCACATTGCTGCGTTGTGACGCTGTATGTGGGGGAGGACTGGGAGATGGAACAGTGCTGCTTGCTGTGCTCTCTGCCGGTTTTCAGTCACTTCCCTGGCTACCCACAATGAAATTGGGCCCTGCTGGTGCTGATTCCCAGGTGAGTGGGTTTGTGTATGTTCTAGGACCCTGTGGGTCTCTCCAACAAGCTCTCCTGTGAGGCTGGGAGTTTCTCCCACTGCTGCTGCCTCAACCCCCACAGGTGTTTTCAATCAGAGGCTTTGAGGCTTTATTTCCCCCATGCTGGAACTCTGGGTTGCGGAGTCTGTCTTGGTTCCCAGCTGTTCCTCCCGGTTTATCTGCACATAAATGTGGGACTGTCCACAATCTGCTCCCTTGCCCGGTCTGCCAGCTGCCACCTTGCCTGGAGTCCTCTCTGCCCAGCTGCCCATCTCCACCCCTCCTACCGGTCTGGGTGAGTGTTTCTTCTTTAACTCCTTGGTTGTCGGACTTTCATACAGTTTGATTTTCTGTCAGTTCTGGTTGTTTTTTGTTTTTCAATTTGTTGTTGTCCTTCTTTTGGTTGTGCGAGGAGACATGATGTGTCTACCTACACCTCCATCTTGGCCGGAAGTTCTGTTTATAAGGTGGTATTCACAGATCATCTTTGCTTTTGGTTTTCATATTAGTTAAATACAAGCAAACAAAAAACAACCAAACCAATCTGTTGCAAAGTAAATAAAACGATAGTTTAGATTTCACAATTAAGAAACCAGTTTCATGACATACCATATTTTAGTGTTTCAAAGAGCTACATATGTTTTTTTTATTTTCCTATTGGGATATAGGACTACTGAGCCATTGGGTTCTCAGAACAACTATGAGAGGGGAACATGTCTCTTGATATCTGGCTATGTTGCTGCTTCTGAATGGGGACCCAATTCATTTTTATCTCCCATCCCAATTTAAAATAGGTCATTCTGTCTCCTGGGATATGCTCTATTCTATAGCTGTAATCCCACTTATGAGAAGGTTTTAAAAAGAGGCAAGAATACTATAACAAGGTTTAAAGATGCTGTAAGACTTGGAAGAAGTTCTTATGGAAAAGAAAAAATTGAGACCAAGGGGGTTGCCAGTAACCAAAGGTGGGGGAGTCAAGAGAGAGACATTGGGATTATGGAGTCATAATTACTGTAATTCCTTATGTCCTAACAATGTGTCAGACACTGAGCTTTGTGTGTCCAAAGTGCCTTAAATGACAGGTACCATGTTAGGTTGTGGAAACACAGAGCAGTAATACAATGTGCTAAAGGCACTAGTGTGGTTGGTGGTGAGCCATGAACCCCACGTTTAACCAATGGAGCAGGGCAGAGTTTACTAAAAAGCTTAGCTGATGAAACCTGGTATAACGGGAAAAGAATGATAGTGGCCTTATTTCTCAAGGCTATCACTGCAAGTGGGAAGGGGGATGAGAGGAGGAACAAGAATCCACTGGTAGTGCAGGGGGTGCAGGACAAGAGATGAAATCAATGCTAATAACAGAGACTATAGTTGGATGCTATGATCAGCCTAGTGTATAATCCATGTGAATTCAGTGCAAAAATTTAGTAGGAGTACTTGATTGTTTTAGGAACTATAATTAAAGCATATTTATTGTTGTTTGAATGATAAGAATCACATTGCATCTAGTAGAGATAGTGTGAGAGATTTGCATATTCAAGGTTCTTCTTTCTGAGGTAGGAAGTGCATCAAAGTGACTCTCTTGTCCTGAGCTTGTAGAAGGAGCTGAGGAGGCACAAGCCTCCCTCTCTTACTCTCTGTGTAGTGATTCATTTATGTCGGGTTAGTGAATGTCAGGCACTGTTCTTGGTACTGAGGATAAATTAGTGAACACAACAGGGAGAAAAACCCCTCTCTCTTCATAGAGCTTATGACGAGAAAGAATAACAAACCTATAAACTATCAATTATATAGTGCCTCAGAAGGTGATAAATGCTATGGAGAACAATAAAGAAGGAGGGGGGATTGGGAGGATCAGGCTAGGTGTGGGATGTGAAAGGGATTTAAAATACAGGTCAGAAAAGGCCTCATTGAGAATGTAATATTTGAGCCAAGATGTGAAAGAGGGCAAAATAGCAAGTCATATGGATCTCTGAGAAAGCAGAGGGAACAAAAGAAGAATATCCCTAAGGTTGGAGCTTGTCTGGCCAAAGATCTGTGGGCCTATGGGATGTGGAGGTGAGGTCAGAGGGGTAATGGGGCTACACATTGTGTGGGACTCTAGGCTCTTGTAAAGACTTAGGTTTTTACTCTAAATTTGGTAGACGTAGAGAGGTGCCACTGAGATCCCCTTCAAGGAAAAACTAGATGCCCCGCTGAGGGGACAGTGCTCAGTAGACAGCCTCTGACTGTCAGCTCCTTCAGGGTCTGCCCCAGCTGCAGAGCTGTCTGTTTTGAGGGTATGCCCCTCCCGGGGTGCCCCAAGTCTTGTCACTGAGCAAGGTGGGTGAATAAAGGCTGGGCCATCTCTGGCCTTCCTAGTTACCTGGATGGTTCGTGCTCACTTCAGAGCTTCTGCCCATTGGCCAAATCTTTGCTGAGTCTTCGCTGCAATTCAGTTCTTCCTTGCCCAGTTCTGACTCCTTTCCCTTCTCTCCACAGCAGTTGATTCCTAATAAACATCTTATACCTCAAACTTTCTTTGCACATTTGCTTCTGGAGACTCAACTGGTGATCATGAGATATAATAAGTGAAAGAAAGTTGTAGAGGATACACTTTTGTGGACCACTTTTCACTGTGCATCCACATATGTGCACACCCCCACTTCACATGCTCACAGACACATACCCCTCTGTTCTAGGTCAGGGCTGAAAGAATTAATTAGTTAATTGATTAATATTGTCATAACACTATTGGAAGCTTTGGGCCTGATATTTAGATGCAAAGAACCTCTGTTTTCTGGCTGTAGTGGTTAAGTGCACAGACTCAGAAACCAGAAGAACTGGGTTAGAATTTCATTTATTTACTAACCAAGTTAACTTTGGTGAAACATCTACTCTATTTGTGCCTCAGTTTCCTCATCTACAAAATGAATTTTTGGGGTTATAAATGAGTTTATATTTGCAAAAACTCTTAGAACTGTGCTTGGTATATAGTAAGTGCTAAACAGATTGTTAAATAAGAAAGCCAGCTTTATTTGAAACAAGTGTGAGAGAAGATATATTTTGTATACGGTATCAGGTGTATATTAGCATTTCAGCTGATAAGCTTGTAAGTAGGGATGTGAAATCAGGACTGGTTTGGGCTCAGTGTAGTGTCAGAGGTGAGAGTGTTGGTTGAATTGAAGTTGTGCGTTTAATCAAGGTCTTTCTATAGAACACCTGAGTCATTAAAAATACAATGTCTTATAAAGGATACATAAAATAAAGAGCTACTCCTTTGAAATGAGATTGAGGTTCACCCTTTCCTCAAAATCACCATTAATAGAGGTAATATACCAAAGTGCAGGGATTCACCTTCCTATTGAGGTACCCAGGACCACTGGATTGCCACGATGACCATGAGCTTTCTATATACCTGAGTAAGGCACTGCATGAGAACCTAACTAAAGATGGATGTTTTGCTGATCTGAAAGGTAATGGCAGTGACAAATGAGACCTCCCAGTGGACCATAGCAAGGGGTAGTGGTAGGAAATTGCTTTGGCTCAGTGATTAAGGCAATATCAGTAGTCAGAAGACAGCAGCAGGCAGGTGGCCTTGGTCTCTCTGCTGCCTCATCTGATCTGCCTCGCAGGGTGATGAGTCTGAAATGTGTCTGCAGGGCCCACACACACATTCCTCTCCTGCTTCCTTTTTTTCTCTGAGGATAAATGAGGGACAAAAAATTTGGAACATCCAGATTATTAAATGTCAGAACTATTGCCAAAGCAACATACTCACTCTCCTTGGATGTTGAATGCAAGTTAAAGCAGATTCTAGAAAAAGGTTTTGTGAAGGTCTTATTCATTCATTTGAATTCAAACAAATTAATGAGCACCTACTATGTACCAGGCACTGGGATCGATGCCAGGAAGTGAAGGAGATAATTTCTTGTCTTCAAAGAAGTCACAGTCAAATGGAAGAGATGAGAGAGTGAAGGCAACAGTTTTATCTTTTCTGTCTCAAAGATGGTCACAGACCTAATGCCGGTGGCTATTATAGAGGAAACTGGGAAAACATTTAATCCAGCAAGTTAGTTGATTGATGTTCTTATTTACCCCATAGAGTACTAGGCAAGCAATTGATTTCAAAAGGTTTAGCCTCAGCAGGAGAAAAATGTAAACAAAATATCCAAGAACAACATTTTCACAATTGGGTGTTACCATGTGGCACCCTAAATCTTGTTTCCAAGACTTTGGGTTGACAAGCAGGAGAAGACTAAAGAGCTCCATCTGGAAATCAGAAGTTGACCAGGCAAAGTCAAGGACAAAGAAGGCAGACAGAAGCTTTCACCTGAGCCTGGAAAAGATCTCAATAATTACCTCATCAGCTCGTCTTGAAAGATGAGAATCCAAGGCCTGGATTCTGCTGCTCAAAATGTTGACCCAAAGACTCACAGACTGTAACATTCACAGACTGTAACATGCACATTCCAATCAAAGGCTTTTGATTTAAAACAGGAAAAAATATTGAGATCCGATATACCTGTAGAAAAGAGCACAAATGTTAAATGTACAGCTTGGTGATTTTAAACAGATGGCTATACCTGTGAAACCAGCATCAGGTCATATCATGGGAAATTTCCAGTACCTGGCAAGACTTCCTTATGCTCACATCCAGTCAAATCACTCCATGCTACAAACATGTTACCACAGATTAATTGTGCATGTTCCTGAACTTCATATAAATGAAATTATGCAGTGCGTAGTCTTTTATGTCTGACTTTTCCCCCAACATTCTTCCTGGGAGATCATCCATGATGCTGTGTGTATCACTAGTGCTTAAAATGTTGAACAGCTTTTTACATGATGATCGATCACTTATACATCTGCTTTTGTGAAGTGCTTGTCCAGTTTTATTTTTTTATCTTGCCAAATTTTGGTTTGTTTTTCTTATTGATGTATAGAAGTTCTTTTGATTGACTCCTGAGTTTTAATCCAACTCTCTTTTCCTACAAATGTGTTGATTTATTTTTTTGAGGGTCTTCTTCCCTTTCACTCTTTCCTCTTGGTTTCCTAAACTCTCAAACACAAGCTTCTCTGATGATGCTCTATATTTGTAGGACTAAAATTGCTTCCAAAAAAATAAAGTTAATGCTTAGATATAAGTTACTGAAATCCTTTGTTACTTTAGTTCCTAGGTATTTATCTTTTAAAAGGAAATGAAGCCAATCAACAGACATCTGATGGTGGAATTTCAGAACTGAGGACTTTGGTGGTAAATTTTTTTGAGATAGATTGGAGACAAGAATGCCCAATAAAAAGCACTTTTTGATATCTCTGAAATCTAAAAATGCTGTCATTATTTTTTGGAGTTTGGGCCAATTATCTTTAAGAAATGTTGGACCGAAGAAAAAGTATTTATCAACAAAGGATTGCTTCATTAAAAAAATATGAGATAGACGCATAGATGGAGAATAGGCTGACAGCTCTCAGGAGGAAAAATTAGGGGGGTGGAGGGATTGAGCAAAAAAGAAAAAAACTCAGAGACACAGATAACAGTGTGGTGATTGCAGGGAAGAGGGGGTGAGTGGAGATGGAAGAGTGTATAGGAGGTATAAATGTAATGGAAAAATATAATAAAAATGAACTATTAAGAAATAAAGAACTTTATCTCTGGAAAAACAAAAAAACAAAAAACCTTGGGTCACTGGTGTCAGGACTATTTTCAAAGATTGACCATCAGTGGCTTACTACCAGCCTGGAAATCTTATGGTGCAAAGTTCCAGGGATGCTGTTGCGTTAGAAACCACTGGCAACACTGCAATAACAATTTTCCAGGAGATTGAAAAGCATGCTTATAAAGTTAGTGGGTGGTGTTAGATCGGGAAGTGGAGTCTAACACCTTAGAGGCAAGAGCATGATTTAAGATGACCCTGAAAATGAGGGTAAAAAAAAAAAAACAGCAAAAAAGAGAAGAAATATCAATGAAGGCATTTTATGTGATAAGAAGGAGGGACCAAAAATAATGAAAGAAATTTAAAAAGAGGTGTGTATGCCTGGTCAAATCCATGCAGTCTCTGCTCATCTTCAAGAAAACATGGTTCTACACTGGCTGGCGTGGCTCAGTGGATCGAGCACTGGCCTGTGAACCAGAGTCACCAGTTTGGTTCCCAGTCAGGGCACATGCCTGGGTTGCAGGCCAGGTCCCCAGTAGGAGGTGCATGAGAGGCAACCACACATTGATGTTTCTCTTCCTCTTTCCCTTCCCCTCTGCCTAAAAATAAAGAAATAAAATCTTAAAAAAAAAAGAAAAGAAAACATGGTTCTGAGATGTCCAACCTAAGCAAATGGACCATTTAATCTGTCACTATAAAACCGGTTCTCAGGTGAGCACTAAAAACAGAAAGGGGCACAGATTTGAGAATCTTTGTCTATTTCTGCCATAAATATTCCACTTGTCAAGTATTTATTAGTCACTTACTGTCAGGCGCTGTGATAATCATTATGCAATTTTGTAAATTCTTTAATTAGAGCATTTATTAATTACACAAAAGAGAGGTTGAAAGCAGTCTGGGAGGACTAGGGGAGATTTTGTATTAATTTATTTATCCATATAGTAAGTATTTACTGAGTGTCTGTCTTATACTAGGCATTGTGCTAGATGCTGAGGATACAGCTTTGAACAGGAAGGTGAATCTTTGCTCTCATGGAGCTGACAGTTTAGTGAGAAAGAAGGGGGAGTTGACAGTAAACTATGTCCTGAAGTACTTCTCTGGTGAAAAAGGAAGGAAGGAAGGAAGGAAGGCCATTCTTGCTGGGGGTTCCTATAGATAGCATCACAGGGTTAGAAAGAAGCTGATGAATTTGGAAAACTGAAGTGGACTGTGGTCGAAATCATGTGGAATGCATTTGATGAGGATCCAGTGAAGTAGATTCTTCCAAAAATGTTGCAGCTGAAATCTAACACAAGCTTGGATAGCTAGATTGATTTGTCTGTCTATTTCTCATCCTATTAATGTGAGATCCATTCTGTTGATGGTACTCATAAGCACTGGGGCAATTCATATGGAGATGAACATGTCAGAATCCCTATTTTAGCCTTAAAGTTTCTTATGATGGAATATAGGAACATCATATCTAAATGACATTAAGGGGAAGGAAGCTGAGAAGTGTATTAAAATGAAAGGAACTAGTTTTAAGGTTCAATTTGGCTCCATTCTATAATAATCATGTTAGAATTTTGATAGGGATTTCCCATCCTTTACCCTCAGGTGTTCAAAGACTTGTATAGTGGTTTTGGGCTATTCAGCTCTCCTGAGAAGTGTCAGAACAGATGAAAAATAGACCTATTAGACTGTCAAGAAGAAAACAGCTCTTGGGGTTACCAACTGATTGTTGTCTGGTCAAATAACTTATAAGTATCAGATTCGAAAGGGCCACTTTAAGGTTACATTTATTATATCATTTTAAATACCTTTCAGAAGCATTGGACATATATTTCTCAGCTTTTGCTGCAGTAACGAACAATTCCCCAACAACGATGTGGTGAAGGCAGGGTGGAGGGGTGAGCTGTATGGAAGGGGGTAAAGGGAGAAATGGGGGACATCTGTAATATTGTCAACAATTAGGAAAAACAACAAATGGCTTACAACCTTGACATCTCACTGGTGTGTTTACAGGATGGTTGTAGTTTTGCTCAGCTCTGCTTGGGTCTACTGGACTGGGCTCCAGGCTGTGGATTGGGTTCAAGTCTGTTTTACTTTGGGACTCAAGGGGCAGGAGCAGCTGTCATCTAGGGATAATTCTCTTTATGGCAAAGTGCTGAAGCTCAACAAATGGTAGAAACTTTCAATGCCATTAAAGGTTTCTGCTTAGACATGATAAAAATTGTAGTCTCTGAAATTCCACTTGCAAAGAGTCATTTGAGCAGACCCAGAAAGTATCCTTTTTTCCATGGGACAAGGGTGAGAGAGAGAAGGTAGTGTGAATGTTTACTGATCAATGCAATCCGCCATAATGTGTGTATTTAGTACTTGTTTAATAAAATAACTTCTACAGATAAATGGAAATATCAGGAGTATGGTGATCAGAAACTATTAGAAAATACTACATTTGAAAAGAAATTTTTAAAGATTTTCTTTCATGCTATACTAGAAGAGTTGATATTAGAAGTGGATACATGGTTGCCAGATGGGATGGGGGTGTGGGAAAATGGGTGAAGGGGTGAGGGGATTAAGAAGTACAAATAGGTAGTTACAGAATAGCCATGGGGATGGAAAGTACAGTATAGGAAATGGAGCAGCCAAAAACCATATATGCATGACCCATGGACATGAACAGTGGTGAGGGAACTGCCTGAAGGAGTCAGGTGTGCTGGGTGGAGGGGGTCAAAAGGGGAAAAATCAGGACAACTGCAATAGCATAATCAATAAAATATAATTAAAAAAAGAAGTGGTCCATAGTAATGATCTACAATACACGAGGTGAAATTGCTATGGCAAAAAATAAAAATTCACACTATAATAATTTGGAGGTATCCATTTGTGAGAAACGTCTGGGCAGTTGTTCATTAATTTGGAACTTACATGATATGATGATACTAGTCAGTCAGGAAAGATTTGAGTGACCCATGGGTCTCTAAACATGGACACATGTCTTTTGGGGAGGTTGATGGGGTGGGAGAGGTGGTGAATATTTTATGGTGGAGATGAAGCCACGTAGAATTGCTGTGCTACTGCTACAGTCTTTATGCTCTGTTTGTTTGAAGAGTGTGCCTTACAGCTGATTTTCCTTTGCAAAACCAGGTGGTTAGTTGCTATGATTTCTGCCGTAACAAATGACAGGAGTAGTCATTTTCCCAGTGTGTGGAAAAAATCTAAATCAGTCCTTGTGGTGAGACTGTAAATGTGGCTCTGTCTGAGGAATAAACTTATGAGTTTAATTTAATTATAGATTTATGGATTAAAACTTAGACTAGCTTGAATGCAATGCCTTTTGTGTGGCTACCTAAGTGACTGTAGGATATTCCCTGGCATGGTGAAAACATATTTTCCATTTATTCTCGCATGTTGTATGCTGATATTTGGTATTGCTTTTAGTGTGCAATGATGATTTTAGGTTATATTATTCACACTTCTGTGGCTTCAGTGAACACTACTTAACACGAAACAACTGAGCAATTTCAATAGACTTAGAGATCGCAATGGAGCCGTCTAATAAAGGGTACCTCTCTGTACCTTGCTTAGACCCACAATTCAGCCCAAGGCAGCCCGTCCTGTTAAGTTATGCGCATGAAATTAGTTTTGTTTTTAAATACAGATGATATAAAACATTCCTACAGAAAACTGATTGTCAGTATTCTTGGAGCCATTAAGAATGTGTTGAGGAGATAGGGTAAAAACCAGTGAAGAAGTTTGATCTTATAGCTGAAGAGATAAATTAAAGCACTCATTAAATTATTTTGAGGTGATTGAGGTCCAGTTGTTTCTCTCTTCTTCTCCACATTTGTTTGTCTTTTGGCCATTGTAGTAGTTAGGGTCTTTTCAGCTGCAAGTAATGGTAAGCCTAATTCAACTAATAAAGAGTCTTATTGTCACACATAACAGGTGGTCAAGAGGTGGTATGGGTTCCAGTCACAAGAAGACTAGGACACTCATTCTATTGCTCTGTGATTCTCTTGGTTCTTCCCTCTTCTCTGCCTCATTGCTATTCTTGGGCTGGCTTCTCTTCGTGGTTACAGCAGCATTCAAGGAAACATGCTTCCTTAATCATGTCCAGAAGAGAATCACTGTCCCTCACTATGTCAGGTCCTTGAATTTTTACCCAATATCTATTTTTCTTTGTTGTGTACTGTGATGGTTAATTTTGTATCAGGTTGACTAGGCTAAGTGATGCCCACGTAGCTGGTAAAACACTGTTTCTGGGTGTATCTGGAGGATGTTTCTGGAAGAGAATAGTGTTTGAATCAGTACTGAGTAAAGCAGAGCAGCCTCACCAGGGCAGGTGGGCATCATGCAGTCTGTTAGGGCCTGAACAGAACACAGAGGAGGAGAGGTACAGTTGCTCTGCCTGAGCTGGGATACCCTCGAACACTGGTATTCCTGGTGCTTGGGCCTTCAAACTTAGACCAGGACTTGTACAGTCACCCCCTGTCTGCCACCCCTTTCTCAGGCTTTTGCACTTGTGATAAGACTTTAGCTCTGGCTCCCTGGGCTCTAAGGACCAACTGCACAGAAGTGAAGAGGTCAGGCTCTAGGATCCAAGTGATGGAGTAAAAATCCTGCCTTCTCCACTGCCTAGTTGTGTAAACGCGAACAATTGCTTTCTCTGTGTCCGTCTTTGTTTCCTCACTGTTAAAGGCAATCATGACAGTACCTACCTTGTGGGAGGTTTAAGTAAGAATAAGGCATTTAGTCTGTTACATAGGAAAGCTAACATCACAAAGGTCACTGCTTACCACCTGGTTTCCCAGATTCTATTCCACCAGTTTACTCATTTTGAAGAACATTCAGGTGATGTAGAAAAAGAGATCTTGTTTTCTCTCATAAGTTGAGATTTCCATTTTTATTAGATACTACCCCTCAGCAACACTGACCAGGAAATTTCCATATCCCAGATTTCATTCATAAAGAAGTTACACACACGCACACACACACACACACACACACACACACACACCCTGCCCCGCCCCACACCATGTGCACACACACCACTTTAAAAGAGATCAATTTTGATATCATTAGAAGCAATTATCAACCGACTTTGCTATAGCACACCACCCGCTGGGCAACATTCATCTTAGATGACATTTAGCCGAGGTTTCTGAGCAGCTGAGACTGCGGTGGCTCGGCATGCAGGGGCTGGAGGGATCTCTGCTACTGAAACCAGCTGATTTCAGTTCAGTGTAAGGAAACACTCCCTAGAAATTACACCTGTCTTGAAATTTAATTCGATGCTCCTGGTGAGTTGTTTTACTGGAGGTTTCCAAACACAGGCAGGGGGTGGGTGCAACTGTCGCTCAGAGACAGGATGGGGAGGTTCCCACCCTGAAAGCAGGGTGGGACTAGGTAACTGCTTGGATTGCATTTACTTCTGAGCTACTTTGATTATGTCTTAATTTCTAGTCATGTCAACATAAATACATCCTTTGTTTAGAATTCAATCTATCAATAAGCCATTGTAACTCTTCACTTCGTGAGTTGTTAACGCCAGTCCGAATGTGTATTTCCTTGGAAAACCCAGCAGTTAAAACGACTTACCCAAAGACAAAGCTTAATTACCCCGAAGCTGCAGTTACTGAAGTAGTCATTGAAAGGGACCTGAATATGACAGTAAAAAAACAAATAAAAACTGATGACGCCAAGTGAAAGGTAAACACAGTCCTTTGAAGAGAATTTAAAAACTTCATGCATTTACCTATACACCCTGCAAAAACAAGGCAATTATAAGACTTTTGACTTTTTAATTATGCTGTTGCCACATGTTTTAACTTTAATGCTTTGAAGAGTCTTGGATGAAATTGTTTTAATTGAGGCCAACTCAATTTTTGGTTATTATTTATAATTAGGTAAAACTTTTTTTGCTGTAATTTTGCTAAAGCCTTCAAAACAGCTAAAAGAAAAGCTGGCAGTACGTGCAATGAACAGTTATTTATATAAGCTTATTTTCTCATTTAATAAAATTAACAATAAAAAAATAAAGCGGGGAAAGGAAGATAATTTTCATTAAACCATTACTCAGGCAGGTGTCTTGCATTGCACACAGTTTCTTATTTAACTTTTAAGTAACCTGGTGAGGTAGACCTTTACTGTATTTTATAGATGAGATCTTTCAGGAACATTAAATATCTTGTCCATGGTCACTAAGCCAATATATACTGGAGCCAGAATTTTGTCTTAAGAGTTGTTTAAATCCAAATAAAACTCATCCCTGTCAACTCTAAGTGGAGGCCTTTCCACCTCAAATTCAAATGTCCATGGCCTAGGCAGGGGCATGAAAATGACCGCAGGGCAGCTGGGAGGGGGTGGAAGCCACATAGAGGCTGAGGTGGAGGGTGCCTGTTTTGCCCAAAGGCATTCACGTTAAATTTTAAAAATATTCACGTGGCAGCTAAATAAGCTTATCTTCCACCCTTCTCAGGCATGGATGCCTGGGTTTGCAACCTCTGAAATGCTGTTATAGTTTCATGCTATAGATTGAACAAATGATTTGAGAAGCCTGAGCAACATGCAATTTTGTTTTAGTCTCCCCTGATCTCTCCAAAACTGTATTTAGTGAGAAAGGCTTTTCCACTACAAAACATGGGCAGGTTCAGTGGACTTTTCTCAAGTAAAACACATGCCCACACGGATTTGAGCTGCAGATAGTCTCAGTTCTGAAACTCAGTCCTGTACAGGAGCCACGATTTCATAACCAATTGGTCACTCTTCCTCTCCTTCCCCTCAGCTGACCTCGTGCAATTGGGAGAGAGTTATGGTCCTTCTTTTCTTTCTTTACTTATTCTCTCAACTCACGACTTCCTGTTATTCCTAACAGGAAATAGAAGAGAGACAGAAGAGGTGAGGGGGAAAAAGACTAGAGGAAGTTCTTACCTGCCGTGTTTCTGTTGTGAGCTGGCTGAGGTGCATACTGAAGGTTGACTCTTTTAGGGTTCTTCTATAGCTCTGTCCACGATTCCATCACCAGGGATGTCGCACCTTGGGCAGAGGAAGAGGGATGCAAATCAATGTCAGGGGGTACTTGAGCCTCCATCTGTAAGCCCAGGATCTTTGAACTCTGCCTCAGCATTTTGTTGCTGAGTCTTTTCCTGCCTACTGGACTGAACTGAGGCAGACCCCCACTAGCTCTTACTCATGTGTGATCAACTCTGGTACATGACAACATTTGGCTTTCTTTCTTCTGATAATTTCAGGGGACACAGGCCAGGTCCCATGAGCAGCAGCTCTGGTCAGTAATTCCCCTCTGAGGTACTCACTTTTCTGCCTCTCTGGGTTTCCCAGGTTAGAAGTTAGCTCCCAGTCCACTTTAATCCCCAGTAGGTGGACATAAATCACACATACCAGGCTCTCCAAGTGTCCCATCGAAGCCCCTCCAAACCCTGCTTACTCACTTGAGGCGAGGGAGCAGTTAAAAAAGGGTAATTGGAGCTGAGACTATGGCTTTGTCCAAAGGAATCCTTTGACAAAAATCTTTTCTTTGACCTCTTTTCCAAAATTCTTCATTTGGCTGACTGGTCTTAGAGCCAGGGGACTAGTTTTCATCATTTCTCTCTGTCAGTTCTACACTGTGATTTGATATTTATTACATTTTGGTGACTAAGGTGAAATGTCAATTTAGCAGCAGTCAACTGTCCCTCTAAGTGACACTGATGCAGCACCAAACGGGACAAACGACAGTTTGTTTGGCTTGGGATTCATCAGTCCCGTGGAACCTTCAAAGGCAGGAGCTCGAAGAGGACCCTTGGATGGGCTTTGTGTGATTTGTCAGCTTGCCTGATGTGAAAGTTTCAGCGTGTGCACAAAGGCACATTCTGTTGCAGGGGCTTATGACCCCAAGCAGGTTAGGAACCTCTGGAAAAATATTGCTGAGTTTGTTCATATAAAGTACTTTTTTTTCCTGAAATACAGCCATACATGAATATAAAAGTAACTATACTGCTTACTCAAGGCATGCTTTAACTTGGTGAAGTCAAGGGAAGTATAGATGTTAATAACTTTGGACCCCATTCCATTCCTTTTTTTTAAAACTTAAGACTTTTAATTCCCTGGTTGTCAAAGTTAAATGAGTTTAAAATCACTTATATCAGCTTCTTTCGGCATGCTTTAAAGAAGGCAATATGATAGCAGTGGAGGGAGGGGAGTTAAATCATGTTTTTCACAAAAACATCATTATTTCTTTTATGTATATTTCTGGTTAGATCTATTTTTTTTTGGTTATTTTATTCCCAAAAGACTACTAAAGAATTTAAAACT
>VMDR010007723.1:0-39336 GCA_007922815.1 Macrotus californicus
TAAAGGACACATGGACATAACCAAGGGGGGAGGGTGGGAGGTAAAATGCAGACAACTCTAAATGAACAACAATAAAGTAATTTAAAAAAACCCCAGCACACTGTGCATTTGTGTATACACTATTATAATTGTTACAAGCGTGTGTGCTGGTAAAAGTAGAAATGTATACAAAGGAAATCTGGCAAAAATTTTAACCACCCTTATGTTTGGTGGTGGTGTTATAAATAATTTTTTCTTTACATTTTAATGTGTTTTTCAGTTTTCTACACTGAACACTTATTACTTTTATAATCATGAAGATAGCTTAGTAAGACACAGTCATCCTTGTAAATGCAACTGCATCTGAATAACATGTAAGATTCTTTGGCAATGTGGACAGCAACAGCAGGTCATGTTTCCGGGAGCCATTTCTTTGGATTGAAGTATAAACGGAAAATAAAGAAGAGACAGTAAATACAAATGATTCCTTCAAGTGCCTAGGTTGGTGGGGAAAGGATTTTGCTTTCTTTGGCATTCTACAATCTTTATAGTCTAGACTAGTGTTTCTCAAACTTGGCTGCACAGTGAAATCACTAAGCAAGTTTTAAAAAAATACTGATACCTGAGACCCTCATTCAGTGATTTCAATTTAATAGGTCAGGCCTATGGCCTGGGCTCCCCAGGTGATGTGAATACAAAGCCAAGGTTATATTTTATTTCACCTTCTCTCCTGAGTAGAAGTTAAATTTCTTATAAATAGTTATATTTATATATATATTTATAGTTATAGTTATATATATATATAGTTATATATATATATATATAGTTATATATATATATATACTTTGCACTGAACACAAAATAGGCATTCAATAAATAGTTTGATGTCACAGAAACCTTTCTGGGAGATGCAGGGGATGCTTCCATGGTTAGGGATTTCTTCTCCCTAACTTGAGCAGTGGTCCAGGTTCAGAGAAGACCATCCTGGAATGAGGGGGCACCTTGGTCCATGGTTCCAATGGGACATTGGATGGCTTCCATCACCCTTTTAAAATTGAAGTCACATGTTGGTGAGTCTATGGCTTATCTTCTTGGGCATGCAAAATAGCTAAGGTGAAATCTCCCTGCAATCAACAGCATAACTAAAATTCCAAAGGGAGGTAAACTCAGTTATGTTATTGAAATACCAGTTTTGAATATTGAAATTCTTCCAATGATGACATTTGGGGTTGGCTAGTGACAGAAGTCATTTAATTGGAAGCAGAAAGAGAACGTCAACAACGTTTTAAGTTTACACATGCTGATAGCACATTAGCTGCTTTACATATGCTCAGGCCTTGAAAAAAAACTTGCATCAATTTAGCATTAGCATCCCTATTCTAGAGATTAGGAAGCTGAGGCTCAGAGTGGTTAGGCAACTTGCCCATGGTCACAAAAGTGCCAACTGATGAACAGAGATTTGAATTCTTGTCTATTTGACCTCAAAATCTATATATCCCCTCAATTACCATAATGTGACCTTGGGTCATATAAGCATTGGCAAAAGGTGTCCACAGCAAAACTTCATATTAGACACTAGTGAGATTTCTATGTTGTCAATAAGTCAGTAGAAGAAAAGACATTTGTTGAATTAAGGAATGCTGGAATATAAATTTTTTCTTAGTGTTCAATATTCTCTGTCAAGCCCTTAGAAAATAAATTAGGTTGTGGTTTTTCTGGAATAGTTAGTGGAAAGACAGAGGGCTGAGGCTCATCAATAGCTTTCAAACTCTTTCAACTCAACTGATTTTATGAAAAAGAAAATCATATAAAACTACATTACCACTTGTGTTTACAGGAATTTGCTCTAAGGAAATTGTACTGGGGTATCCAAAGTTCAAGACAGGGTTCTTAGGCAGGGTATTGCCGGAAACTAGCTGTGTAAGCCTAAGCAAACCACTGCCTCCCTCTGGGCCTGGATTTACGCAAGAAAGAGAATAATGAGGAATATTTAAATACATTTTGAAGGCTGTAGACACTTTATTGATCTGATATAAGCTAATGCTCCATTTCCCAGATGATACACATGTGCATGTACCTGAACAATTTGGAATGTTTTGGTTGTTCATGGGTCTTCCGAAGGCCATTTGTGAACCCCCAAGGAATATACTAACCCTTGATTTAAACACCTGGAATATGTGATAATGGGATTGTACTCTGGTTTACAAAATGATCCCTTACCTCTTAGAGATGCGGCCTGAAATAGTTATGGATGAAATAATTGGATGTCTGGAATTTGCTTTAAAATGATCCAGTGCGTATGGGGAGGGGTAATAGATGAAGCATCATGGTCCATGAATTGATAATTGATGAGGCCAGGTGATTAGGTACAGGATGTTTCTTCGTACTGTTTTCTCTACTTTTGTTTACATTGGAATTCTCCACCATAAAATAAATTTACATGGTAAAAATGATCTATAATTTAAAAAATACCTGGAACAGATGATTTTTAGTGTTTCCAATTCTGATATTCCATGCTTTAGCATTCCAAAGAATAATTTGCAGAGAAAGGTACTGCTGGAAACATTTGATGTACTCAGGGCATTAAATCAGGGTCATTCCCCTTCTAATGAACACTCTCAACCTAAGGGTTTGTGTGGCCCCGTTTTCCAGATGATTCTGTGATATTCCCTTCAATTACTTCCATAAATATACTTTCGAGGAAAGGGCAGCAAAACCAAAAGCAAAGAATCTGGACAAGAATTGGTCTTTAATGATTTCATATGATAATGTGGCTCAGTTCATTTTCAAATATTTCTTAAGAAGAGGAGACCAAACTAACTGTTATAAATAACTTTTAGTGACACATAGAATTCTTGGCTAGGATGTTAGGTGAAGCAGGGCATGTAAAACAATTACAGAAGCAGGAGAGACAGTTGTGCTATGGGAGAAAACTCACCCTCCAGAACAATGCCACCTGGGTCCCTGTCCTCACTGTGTCACTCAACTAACTCTGTGCTCTTGGATAAGTCACCTGAACTTTCTGAGCTCCACTTCCTTATCCATAAAATGGAAAATACCAGCACCATTGCCCTCAGAAGGCAACTGTGAAGAGTCAAGGTGTTCCTGATATGTAGCCAACATGCAGTAGACGCTCACCATTGTTCTCTCAATTGTATAAATAGAAAATAGATGGAAAAAGGACGTAAGATACAAGCCAAAGATTATCAGTAGCTGCCTGTGGATTGTGACCAATGGGAGAGTTTCTTCTCTTCTTTATTTTTGTTTGGACTTTTCAAATTTTCACAAAAAACGTTTGCTACTCTTATAATCAGAGACAAAAAGTGTTATTAAAAAGGTATTTTAGAAGTATTTCTTGAGAAAGTTTAATACCTCTGCTCATCCCACTCGGGATTTGGACAGACAGGCCACTTCAGAGGAGTAAGGTGGGATGATCCCTAATGTCATGCTCACACTTTCCTCGCCAGGCTCTCTCATCTGTAGAAAGATCCTTGTCAATGCCAAGGAGCCTTCAAATGTGGCGTTCCTGGTGTAGAATGAACAGAGCCTTCCTCTGCCTGCCTTTCTCGCCATCCTGCTTCCTTATTGCACATTCCTCCACACCAGAAGTTAGCCTGTGGGAGGGGCATAGACCCCTTGGAGAACATCACAAATGCCATGCCAGGAGAAATTCATTCAGGCACACTATTTTATATTCTATTTCCTGGGTTTCATGTCATTCCCACCACCCCCCTCCCCCCACTGACCTAATGCATAGCCCATCACTACTGATTAAGAGTACCTAAGCCAGGGCAGCAAATTTAGGAATGTATAAACCCACTTCAGGCGTGTTTGAGAAAAATTGACATGTACAAATCTGAAACCATAAGCCAGATAAATTGGTGGGTAATTACGGGTATTACATAGGTAGTTTTTGCTTTGCCAAATAATTTACATTAGGATATCTATAAATAGCAAACCCATGCGGTGTGCTTGAATCATGCCTCTGTACAGCCAAATGCTAAGCCCTTTCCAGAACGCACCTACTGCAGAGCAACAGGCCCAGCTCAACAAGTTTAATACTAGCTTCTCTCTTGAGTTTGGCTGCATTCATTTATATAACAGCATTCTAGATGACCTTGGAAATGGCCACTAACGCCTATCACTTAGGTGACTGATGGTGCAGGCTAGACAGCGAGACACCTAGAAACTTCTGGAAGGAGGAAAGGTGGTTGGTGTGTGCAGGATGAGGCTGTTTTGGAGTGTACCATTTGTGGTGAGACATGCCAGCTCCTTTTCTCAGGCAGGAAAGGGAGAAACATTGGGCTTTAGGTCACCTCGCCTGTTCCTCACTATGACTGGAAAGCGAGGATTTTGCCCCTATTTCCAGCTGAGTTTTAGAAAAGTTGACACACATGCCTTAGGTCAAACATTTATTAGAAAAAGTTAAATTAAAATTAAAATAATGCAAAACTCTCCGCCTTGGATAACCATCTAACTTCTGGAGGCTGGGGTATATACCATGCCTAGTGTCACTTAGCCTGCGAGGCCTTTAGCTTTGATTTGCTCCTGCTGATGTATCAGTGGCTTCCAGGGGTGTGTGGGGAGGATGGGGACTTTTCTTTGCCCCACCTGACCTGCTCTCCAAACTGGCACCCCTCTTTCTTTCACTCTTATGCACAGATTCCCCCCTACCCACTCACCCAAAAGATGCTGGGGGAACTCACTGGGAGATAAAGAGCCAGGAACCTAGTACTTTTTAAAAAGCCGTGAAACTACAAACTCCACCTTACAGTTTTCACTACAAATGGCATCTCACTGCCAGGAGCGGCGTTTTACTTGATCCTCTTCCAAGATTTCCAAGCATGTGCCTGGCACCCACAAGAGTTTCAGAGTAACAGTGACAAGCGAGGTGCTGCGGGACCGGTTTTGTGTGCGTGTGTTAGTGTGACTCTCATTTAAGCAAATGAAAGTTCTTGGAGTATTAACTTCCACCAGAGGGGCGTCCACTTTCCCGCGATCGCGGCATTCCCCATCGCCTAGTTTTTCTAAAATAAGCGGTATCTGAAGTCAGGGATGAGCCCGGCTAAGCAAAGGGTCTATGAGACCCCTGGGACACAGACCATTCTTTTCCGGCCCATCAATGCCCTATAGGCGTCTGGGCACAAACAGGCAAAGAACAACCACGCTACCACCACCCAAGAAATCGACCGAGCTCTGAACGCGGAGTCCAGGTGAACTGCGTGTGTTCGCAGGGCGGAAGCCCAGCGAAGTCTTGGGTGTGTGGGGGCGAGAAGGCTGGGTCCGTTCACAGGGACGCGGTCCAGCACGGTTAGCAGAGAGTCAAGCCGGACATTCAAGTCCCAAGGGAGCAACGGTTCTTGAGCCCTGGTTGACTTAGGGGCATGTCTCAGCCTCCCGCACCAGCGCCAGTTCAGAGGAAACAAAGGTGGACAGAGAAACAGAGAGAGAGAGAAAAAGAGAGTTTTGTGTTCTGTTGGGGCAAGTGTGCGCGGTACCTTGGATTCCTGGCTGCTGGTGGATGCAGGAGAGGGCGGCTGCTCGACACTCGCTGCCTCCTTGGGCAGCCCGTCCACGCCGTCCTCGCGGGCGCCGCTTGGAGGGATCATCGTGGCGGCGCGGGAACGGTGTTGGGCTTCCAGAGGAACAGCCAGGCTCGCCTTCCTCCGGCGGGTCGCTCAGCTGCGGGTCCCGGGGACTCCCATCCTCACCGAGGCGCCAGCGAGCCCTCTGCCGCCCTCACCCCCGCCCCGGCCCTGCCCACCACCCGAACTCCGGCGGGTAATGGAGAGTGCGCCCCGCCCCGCCGTGTGCGCCGCCACCTCGCTGGCAACCGAACAGTCGTGACTGCCACCCGGCAGCGGGTGAGCGGGCTCAGGCTCGGGCTCGCCCGCCCTGGAGAAGCGGGAGGCGGGGAGGCGGCTCCGGGCGGGGCTGCGCGGCCAATGCCAGGGTGGCAGGGCAGGCAGAGGCCGAGCGGGAGAGAGCCAACGCTGGGAGCTGGGCGCGCACGGCGCCGCACCAGGTCGGGGTGACTCTTTAGAAGGAGTAGTGAAAATTCAGGCCGAACCCTAAATGAATAGAGAACCCGTGTATGATTCAGGCAGGAGGAACCACCTGCAACAGCTCCCTCCTTCCTCACCCTAAGCAACAGCGGCTCCATGGGAGGCAGTGACTTAGCTAAGTTATTTATAGGGTGCAGTGACGAAGATCAGGAATCAGAGCTGGGGTTCCCCCTGTTCAGCTTTGGAGCAAAACAGAGACAATGCAATGTGCGCTTGTGTCCTCACTTTGCTGTGCATTTCCGCGCTAACCCCCTTAATGCTTCTCATCTTATTGCATCCTCAGGACCACACTGTTGGGCTAGATACTACCACTCGCGTTTTATGAAAGAGACAACTGAGGTTTTAGGGAGACTAAGTAATTTGCTTCAAGTCACTGAACTATAAACGGTGGGGCTGCAATTGGAACCCATCTTGGCTTCAAGATCCATGTTTTTTGGACTGTGGAGCTTCAAATCTAGGGCAGATCTTCGGAGCTGCGGGGCGACTGGGTGTTGCAGTAGGGCTGTGAGCCCAGGACTGCTCAGAGAGACAAGCCATTCTGCCTCAGTAGATCTTCTGGAAACCTACACATGGCCCCACTGCATACAGAGCAGAAAGATTCAGTATTTTTTGAAAATACAACCTCTACCTACCTAGGGAAAGGAAATGCACCTGGATATTTAAAAGACTTAAAAAAATTAATACAAAACTCCTTTCTTAATTTTCTAACAGATAACTGTAAACTTAAGTTCATATTTTCTTTATTAACAGTAAATGTTTGCAAGGCCAGCCTCACGGGTTTGTGGCCTGTGGCCTGATACACTTGGCTAAATGCTCTTCTTTTGCTGCCTTGAAATTTTTAGTAATTCTTCCACAAGGGGCCCTGCATTTTTATTTGGCGAATTATGTATCTGGTCCTGTGTGTTTGTTGTAGCTCACGTCCTTTGGAAGGAGCCTATTACTTTTCCACCCTGGACATCAATGGAAAGTTCCTGTTCTGATTGCTAGACTCTTTCTTACTGGACATTTGGCTCTCAGAGTGCTCTGAATACCATAGTGACCTGGAGTCTCTCATGTGACCAGGCTGGAAAGGCCAGCCCAATGGCCACGGCTTTTTCCTCCTCAGAACACAATTCCTTATTGTTCAACAGAGACCATGTTCTAAAAACCAAAGCAACAACAGTAGCAAGCAGAGCACACAGAGACAGGCGCAGCAGCCTCAGCCCATCGTTACCAAGCATGTCTCCTGTACCAGGCATTGTGCTAGAAACTAACGATAAAACGGAGAGAAAACGTCGATTAAATCCGTTCTCCTGGAACTTAGAGCCTGGTGAGAGAGAGAGACAGTGATGAATTAAAGCACACATGCGCAGGCACACACACAGACATTTCTTGTGAGCTGTGACAAGGGAATGTACAGGCCTCTGATGAGTGTGTACAGAGATGAAACCTAATCTAATGTGAGGCCAGAGGAAGTGAAACCCCCAGGGACTATGGGCAATTCCAATCTTGGTGCGCAAGTTCATTGTGAAGACAAATTTTTCATCCTTGGACTTGTTTTTCTTTAAGAACTCAAGAGCAGCTATGAGGTGCCACCCTTCATTTTAATAAATGCTTAGTTCTGATAAACAATAGCCAATAAACTGAATGTTGATTCCCCTGAAGGAAATTTTGAAGAAGCTAGTATGTCTTTTCTCCTCACAACCCCCACCCTTGTAACAGAAATCCTTGGTCTGATAAAGAATAGCTACCTTTCTCAGGAAATTGTGGAATTACCTGTAGTTTCCAAAACTGATCCAGACTTTGTTCCTGTGTTTCTTTCTCATAAATACCTTTCCATCTCGTTTCTTTTTTGTTATCTAGCTGACATGTCTTATTCTTCAAAACAGATCTCCAAACATTTACTACTCTTGAAATCTCCTTCCTTAACCCCATTAGTCTGATTTAAACTCCCAAATCATGTGCTCACGGCAGCCTCTTCCAAGTTATCAATGATGCAGCTGCATGACCTCCTGCTGGACTGTGAGCTACACTGAGGCAGGGATCATGTTGTGCTCATCTTGTTTCCTTGGGCCCTGGCACAAAGTTTGTTCCCTACGTGGGGAAAGGAGCCTGCCCTTGTAGCCCCCTGAGCCTTAAAGTAGCCTTGGCATTAGTTACTCCCAGCGCCCTCCATCCACTGACTAGAGAAAGACACTGGATGTTTCTAGAAAGCAGTGGGATTTCAAATTACACAAAGATTTTGCCTATGTTGAATTGAGAGAATTTTAAACTCATAGTCATGGTGATGTGTGCACGTGAGCTTCAGTGGTTTGTGTGAAGGTGGAAGGTCTGCAATAAGGACGTGAGGGTCACAGCTTGTCTCTGGGAACGGAAGTGGGAATGGACGGGGTGCTGCTTTGTCTGAGTCTGTGCGGGGAGGGCTGCTGGCAGAGGGGGAGGGCACCATGGTAGAGTAGTGTGCCTTGAGTCTTGGGTCACACACACTGTTGCTTTGGGACTAGATGACCATGCTGATTCTAAGTCCTGGAAAGATGAGAGTCCTCTCACATTGTCCTGAAAGCCAGCCCTGTCCTGGTACTAAAGGGCCATCAATATACCAACAGTGATGCCCAGAGAACAGTGAAGAAGACTGATGTTCTTTGTGTACTGGAGGTCAGTGGATGGTGGAACAGCAAAGTGATTCCCAGGGGACACGTGACAAAGCATGGGCATCACTGAGCAGAAGTGTACTTTTTCATGGCCCCATGTGGGGTATCCCCTCAGGGCTCCCAGTTAAACTGTGGGTGGGACCTCACAGAAGACTGGAGGTCCTGCATTACCAGCTCCGGTAACATTTTAGCTACAGTGGTCAAAATGACTTCATTTCTACTGTAGGCTGGTGAGACCTGGGGAACATTCAAATTGCGAATAATTACCATAAGTCTCGAGTTTGTATCAGGACCCTGTGATTTTTGTAGCTTCCTTTTGTGGTCCACGCCACTCTGGTTGCTGGCTAAATATCAAGGCAGCAGAAGTGTGAGGGGTGCAAAATTTTACCTTTATAATCTTGAACTGGAAGCTCCCACTCCTGATTCATTTACTCATTCACCAATTTGTAAAAAGGACAAAGCCCTCCTCCTGATCACAAACAACTGCCCTTGGCCATAACACTGCTCAACAGAAGAGTGTGTAATGCTTCCGCTCTTCTCTCATCACTCCATTCCAAATCGGGATAAAAGACCAGAATTTATCCTATGGACTTTGGCTTCTTCTAGAGCCATTTGGTAAAAAAGATATCGAGATTGCTTCACTAAAATGTCAATACTTATGAATGGTGCAAAAAGACCAGTGAGGAAAGGGAAGACAAAAATCATGAGAATGTCCAGGGGATGGAGAATTGGCAAGGCTAAAGGAGAGAGGGTCTCAGTAGAGGAGTGACCCTTAACGTCAGATGCGTCAGAGTGGTCCTGGAATGGGATGTGAGAAAGGCGTAGGGTTTGGCAATGAGATTGTAGATAGTAATGATAGCTCACATGTGTTGGACTTCTACTGTGCTATAGTATATTTTCTATATACTATTTAGTTTAATCTCTGCAAAATCTTAACAAGATAAAGAAAATTATCGGAGCCTCCACAGTGAGCATGGAAACAAGGGTTCGAACCCTGATATATTCTGCTTCAGGATCAAGTGTTGGCCACTCTGCTCTGCTGCCACCACCCCCTTCCCCTGGACAATGGCAGAACCCAGAGCTGGTGAGGAGGTGGCAGTCCTTAAAGGGAAGAGCTAGAGCCCTCATAGAAGATACAGAGAGAGTCCTCAAAGAATGAAGGGGTAGCTGCTCCATTCTTTTATCTTAAGAGTAAATAATAACTAGATCTAACTTTGAAGGTGATTGCCAAGAAGTCAAGACAAACTATGCAGGAGGCACCAACCAATGCCAGCTAGCCTGTAAAAACCGGTAGGCGGGGGGACGTGGGGTGGAGGGTGTAGACTCCGGCATTAGTTGTCACCCTCTGGCAACCTTGCCTCATGGACCTACTTTCAGACCCTGAGAAACCAAATGCTTTGCCCAAAGCCTTAAGCTAACTACAACAGTAACACAATAACAACAACAACAACAACATGACAACAGCCTCTACTCTGAGCAACACTTAATGCCAGATTGCAGTTCTCACAGCAACTCCTGACTGGCTGGCTTCTCCTCAGCACCAAAGCTAACAATTTAATTTGGGGACAGATACTGTCAGGATGTGAGATCCTGCTTAAGCATCCTTAACTTGTTTTTCTAAGTACCAATCAATAATAATAACGGCAAGAATAATAGAAAAGCATATTTGAGCAGCACTGTTTCACTGCATGGAATTGTCTCCCACTGGAAATGCCCAGAAAAGGGCAGCAGGACCCAAACCTCAAGTAGCTGCTTTCTGGGTAAGATCTGGCTCTCTCCTCTAAAGAGTAAGTGCATGGACTTGTTCTAGTTGCAGAATAGAGGGGACTTGAATCTTTATGCTGCATTTAGTGAAAAGGCCGTGAACCTAAACTCTAAATATCCCAGCTCTTCACTTAAGAGCAACAAGATATTAGACAATAGATTTTTTTTAGTTTTTTTAAAAAGATTTTATTTTATTTATTTTTAGAGAGAGGGGAAGGCAAGAAGAAAGAGAGAGAGAGAAACATCAATGTGTGGTTGCCTCTAGTGCCACCCCCTGGGGACCTGGCCCGTAACCCAGGCATGTACCCTGACTGGGAATCGAACTGGCGACCCTTTGGCTTGCAGGCCAGCACTCAGTCCGCTGGGCCACACCAGCCAGGGCTAGACAATTGATTTGATCTCTGTCAGCCTCGGTTTCAAGTCTAAAATGGGATAATAATTCCAACTTCATAGAATTTCTGTGAGGATTAGAGGATGAAATAAATGCCCAGGCTTGATATCATTACTGTTATCATCATGAATCATACGATTTTGGTCAAACATGTTTGGTTTAAATTGGATTTTCTGTTCACTATAGCCAAATGACTATATAATATCTACTGTTAATAAACTGTTAATAGCTCCTATCTGGACAGTTCAGAAGCAGCAAATACCAAGGTTCTCATAAATTTTGTACCTTTGACTGGTAATTAGCATTTAATTTTACATGCCCTCTTCTATGAGTTCAGGGTAACAGTTCAAGGGGCACAAGAGCCGCCCACTCTGGCACTTCTGCTCCTCAGAATGCTGGTCTGTTCCCTCTCGTAGCTTTGGTACTCATGGCTGGTGTCTGCATCTGAGCATCCCACCGTTATGCCCCATGGCCAGCTCTCCTCCGGTGTTGGATCTCAGTGCTTGCCGTCTGAAAACAACCTGTTTCTTTCTTTTCTTATTTAGTGTCTTTAGAGTACAAGCTCCACGAGGTTCAGGGCTTTCTCTTTCCTCTTCATCATCTATCTTGAATGCTTAGGTGCTCAAATAATCAGTCCTCAGCGAATATTTATTAAATGAATGAAAGATAAAATGTCAGTGCTGGAGAGGAACTTACAGGTCCATATAAAACTATTTTGTAGAAGGTAAAATTGAAACTCACACAGGTTAAATAACTGTGCAAAGTCAGTTGATAAATGGCACAGGGGACCGTGTTTATTTACTTGCTGAGCAATCCCATTGGTCATTGCTTTATTCAGCTTTGGAATTCACGGCTAACTTACCAGCTGCACAAGTTTCTTTTCTGAGTTTTCAGATGTATTATGGTATTATGCATAGTATTTCTATATATTCTTTTCCAAAATAATCGCTTTCTCATTATTCAGGCAGCATTCAAAATGACAGCTAAGAAATTCAAAATCTCCCCAAATTCCATAACTTCTAGTTAAGAGTTACTAGCATTTTGGTAAGCTTCTTTTAGAAGCACATGCATGTGTGAATATATTTTAAATTTATATATATTTACATAAAAATGATCTCAGGACACTAAGTGTTTTGTAACTTCCTTTTCCTTCAATAGTATATCATAGAGGTACTTCTGTGTCAGTAAATACAAGTGTTGCTCCAGGCCGGGTGACTCAGTTGGTTGAGTGTCATCCCATACACCAAACTGTTGTGGGTTCAATTCCCGGTCACACACATACCTACTTGCAGGTTCGATCCCTGGTAAGGGCACACACGGGAGTCAACTGATCAAAGTTTCTCTCTTACCTTGTTTCTGTCTCTCTCTCCCGTCCTCTCTTTGACATCAATAAACATATCCTTGGGTGAGGATTAAATAGATAAATAAAGTATGCATTACCTTTTTCTGAGTGTGTTTTCCACTGTATAGATGCACCATAATTTATTTATGTAGTATTGTTTGTGCTTTTTGCTAGGAACTGTTAGAGGACAATTAAGAACTCCTTCTCTCTTTTATTCCTAAACATCAACCTGGCAAGGTACCATCCTATTAGACCCATTTTGTAGATGAGGTCACTGGAAACTTGAGAAGCATTATGACTTCCCTAGTGGGATGTGGTAAGTGCAGAATGGAGGGTCCAGCCCACATCCTCAGACTCTATACCTCAGGCTCCTCACAATGGAAGCAGACGGTAAAACTCTGATCACTGCTGTATCAGAAGCTTGCACAGCAGGGCTTGAGAGCAGGGGAAGGATGAGGTCCACTGAGTGGAGAGGATGTTGGAGTAGGTTCCAGGGGACTTGGAAAGGTGACTACAATTTTCTCCGGAAGGACTGTTGAGCAGAATATACAGCATCAATATAGACACAGATGTGTGCTCGTGCAGGAGATGTTCAGGTTTGGTTCTTACAGCACCACGGTCTCTTTTCTTTGTAACTTTTACTGATGTGTAGACAATGCTTACAAAAAAAGGGAGAGGCTGGAGCCGGAGAAATTCTCTGAGTGGTAGTTTTCAGTACTTTTCAAGTGACCGTTTGGAAAAGCTAGATCTCTGTCAGTCTGGGAGGGACAGTTTTAGAAACAGAGGGAAGAATAAAAAGCATCATACAAATTTCCGGAGGTTTAAATGGTCACAGATTAAGAAAGGGCCAACGTGCAGAGAGTTCTGACAGACACACAGAATCTTCACACCTGGCAGGCAGACACAGAGCACTCCCGTTCCCTAAGAGGCAGGACCCCATTCTGCATAGAGGGTCCTAAAATTCAAACACACGTGTCCCTGGCACGTTTACAATCCCTAAAAGATCATGAACATTCAACTTGTTAATCATTGTGTATCGTAAGTGACATCCCTAGAAGTGAGTAGTAGGGCTGACTCTCAAAACAGAGAACAGGAACTTGAGCCAAAACCGGTAAGAGTTTCCGCTCTCTATCTGTAAATCTTTGCACTTACTTTGAAATAAATGTGTTCCAGAACCTTGTAGATTTATGCTGGGGGCAAATGAATCTCAAAACTTCTCTGTACAGTGTTTTCCAGAAAGGGGTTATGTCATTGCTTTATTCTTCTGCCTTCTGTAGTCCTCTGTGTTGCTCTAATGACATACTTGGCAGCGTGGAGCCATCCGTCAGGCACTTGACAAGTGGTCTGGAAAAGATGACTCAGGCCTTAAGCCTCAAATGCCATTGTCTTCTCTCCATAGCTGAGAAAAACTTATCCATAAATCATGGACTTAGGAAACATACCTGTTTCATCTGTCTTTATCATTGCAGAGTTGGCCAGAAAGTAGGGATTTTGTCTCCCGTTAACAATGATAAGTTATCAGACGCAGGGTGCAGTGGGAGGCAGTATCCATGGGGTTGTGATTCAGACAGACCAGAGGTGGTTGTTGGCTGCATTTCCGTCCCGTTTTCTCACGGAAATGCAAGCTGCCACAATGCCCACATCTACCAAGCAATGGTCTGATGCTGTAAGGAAGCCATCTACTGAGTCTCCATGGCTTGTTGCTTCTACCCCTTGTGTGGTGGTGGTGGCAGGGAGAGGAATTATTTGTTACTCAGCTTAAGATATTTGCGGTCATTATAAAATGAGGTAGAGATGTCTAATGAAACAAAGTCCTTATTTTATTTGATTTATCTATTAACAGTTGCTGATACCTGCTACGTACCAGACACTTTATTAGTTCTAGGCATGTAGACACCTATATGCAGATTCCCTGAACCAAAGGAAAATTCTGCTTAGCAAGGAAGGCAGAACTGGGGACAAAATAAGACCGTAAGTGTGAAGACAGGGCTGTAGTAACCAGGGGTGGAAAGAGCTAATTTTGCTGAGGAGCTAGGGGAAGATTCAGCAAAGGGAAATATTTAATATTTACAAGTATGTAGCAGTTTTCCAGAAGGAGAAGAAAAAGGTCATTCTGGGTATCTTAAGATGAATATATGTCTCTGCTTACATTGTTCATGTTTATTTATTTTATTATTGTTACTCTGGGGGTAGTAAAGGAACCTAGATATGTCATCATTATTTCTTTCAATTCCTCTTTATCACTTTAATTCCATTTACTAATTGTCCCAAATATAATCCAGGTCTCCCTCAAAATTTCCTTTCTTCAATGACACCCACTATGATGTTTTAAATATCTTAGATATGTATGGATATTTGCATGGATGTATGGAAAATATGTGGAGTGCATTTGTGTGTGTAAGTGTTTTAAATTGCATAAAACATTGTGCTGTGGCATATTTCCTCGTTCTAACTTATTTTAGGAAAACAGTTTGATTTTTTAAAACGACATTAAAAGTAAAATATGCAAAGATCATTCAAAATGGATGAAGATCCATGCTGTTGAATGTATTATCTTTCATTGCTGTACAGAGCCTGACTGTGTGAATCTGCCCGAGTTTATGTAATCCGTTGTGCGTTGATGGACTGTTAGGTTGTTCTCATTTTTTGCTTATAACGACCAGTGCTGCTTTGACCCTTCTCGGACATGACTGGGTGCTAGTACCTAAGCATGAGCTATGGCTGCCACTTGTTTTCTCCATCATGGATACTGCCTTATTTCTAATTTTATCTCTCTGGCTTTGTTTGCATTTCCCTGATGACTAACAAAGTTGAGCACCTTCAGGTGATTTAACTCCTACTAGAAAAAAAAAAGAAATATAATTTTTTAGATAATCTAACTGGGTAACCTATTTCTATGTACATGAACAATTTCTACTACATTTGCTTTCTTGTGATACTGAAAACTTCCAGATTCCTGTATCTTTCCTAAAAATCCTTAGGAACCTAGAGAAGCCATTCTTCTGTTTGCATAATCTTTTTTCCTATTTTCCCTTGTTTCTTCTTTCTTCTTGGTACTCACTTTCCCCTGATTCCATATCACATAGTCCCAAATGTTTGGGGTTAGAAGTGATCTCAGAAAGGTAATCAGTCCATGAGAAAACTGAGTGGATGATTCATCTCTCTCCAAGGTCATCCAACCATCTAACCCCAGTTATTCCACTAAGTGACAATCCTGCCTTATTTTAAAAAAACATTCTCTTCTTAGTAGTCAGCCTTGAACTCCTCAACTACATAGGCTTCTTCTTCTTTTTTTAAACATTGCTTTTCTTTTTCTTAAAGATTTTATATATTTATTTTTTTAGGGAGGGGAAGAGAGGAAGAAGGAGAGGGAGAGAAACATCAATGTGTGGTTGCCTCTTGCATGCCCCCTACTTGGGACCTGGCCCACAACTTAGGCATGTGTCCTGACTGGGAATCAAACCTGCGACCCTTTGGTTCACAGGCCAGAACTCAATCCACTGAACCACACTAGCCAGGACCCATCTAGTCTTCTATTATAGGAAGTAAAGAAAAGAAGGACCATGAACCTAAGCACCTGTTGAGAAATGAAAAATTAAGAGTTAAGAAAGACTGCTTTTTTTTTGGTTTTGGGGGAATATTTTTTAAGACTACATATGCTTCTTGCTTCATAAAATTTCCACTTAGAGGCTACATTGTTATTTCCTTACATGTTGTCCGTATACATTCCTCATGGGATGTCTTCTTGGGAGTGCTCAGCCACTCACATTATATCTGGGGGGAGATATAAATAACTGGCTGGATCATTCTTAACTGTTATGATATGTAACAAAGGAATTAAAAGAGAAATTAGTATACAGAAACAAACTTTTACAGGAAAATTTAAAATTAAAGTTATTTTTGTAGAGCATCCTTTTAATGTGGACCAAGTCACGATTCCCAAATTCGGGAAATCAGGCTAATTATAAAATGATCACTGACCATGGACAATGACAAACCTTGAAAATCAAAGTTGATTCCATCACAGCATCTAAGGGAGGGACACTAAAACCTCCTGTAGTTCCTCAGCACATGAACTGCCAGGAAGGTTGCCTGGGGGTATTGTGACAGGGAGAGTCAAGTGGCCACTCCTCTTTTCTAGAAAGAAAACCCTTAGAAAGAGGGTCATCGTGAAAAATCAATGAGAGAAGAGCACTCTCACACGAAGAACATTACAGTTGTGGGAAATGATGTGCGACGTGAAAAAAGCATTTTATGTATGAGGAATGTCTGACTAAAGCCACAGATATGTCTACCTACAGAAAAAGCAGGTGCCTCAGAAAGAGGGATGATTTCTAAACTTCACTCATTGGAAATTACAATAGGTTAGTAGCATAAAACTAACACACGCTAAGAGATGCCTCCATTGTTTAAACATTCAGGTGACCATGAACAACAATGGCAGCAACATGTTATAGTTTTTCCAGAATGTTCTAATGTACTTCCTTAATGCCTTTCTTTCCTTTTTTATACTACTCTCTCTGATGAATAGCTTCCATTTAATATTCTCCCACCTTTTATATGCATTTTTCTAAATTATTTTTTCCTCCAAAAGTATTAGTTTTCCCCTATTAGAAACACATTTCTAATATTACTTAACCCTTTCAACAGAACACTGATAGAGTAACAATATCTCATATTACAATTCCCCATCTCAAACCACACAAAATATGGATTAGCCAAGCCTTATTTTTTATAGATGACCATCTCTAAACCAGACCTAATCACTGACAATGGATACACTGTATTTTGACCTATTCCTTGGTTCCATTCCTCTAAGTGTTGTTATAACCTCCCCACAACTTCCTAATATGGTTTAAAAGTGCTATGCCATTTCCTCTAATTTAAAATTTTGTTGATTCTTAACCTATTTGGGGGTTGAATGGCTTATTTCCTAATTTCCACTGTATTTCAATGTACTCTGGACTGTAATGAGTAAACTCTGACTAGGATCATTAAAAACAGTCCAGGCTGCTAGGTAGGAACAGAAACAACCAGTGATTTAGACAGTTTGTGACTCACTGGTTTCTCTACTCATAATCTCAGGCTGTTCCCGCTATAGGCACTGCCACACTCTCTAATTCCCACATTTGCAATGTTCCTTCCATCATCCGTCACTCTTACTTTTTATTGGTTATCAGATCTGGGGTTGACCCATGCAAAGAACATCACTCTAGGTAGATGATGCTTGCATGTTGCATCCTGCAGATGTGTCCAGGCACATGAATCAATCACATTTCCCTGGTAATTGTATTCAAATCCAGGATGCATCTCAACTTAGCTCCTCTTTCCTTTTTGGTACTGGGTTTTTTTTTTTTTTTCCCTGATTTCACATCACATAGTCCCAGACTATATGTAATGTCATATAATAGTGTTTGGTTCCATACAAGTTGACATGAGATCCCATAGTACTGTCAATCTCTGTCTTAGATGAGGGTCCTACTACCCTGACTATTGTGGCTTGTCCATGAACAGTGGTCTGTGCCATACTATCTCAATCACAGGACACAGTCATCCAGGGTCAAATGCACCACCCAACTTCAACAAGCATGTACTGAGTGCTGATTATGCACCAGCCACCGTTTTAAGTAGTTCTATGTGCATTATCTCTCTTAAGTCTGGGAGGTAATACTATACTTTGCAGGTGAGGAACCTGTGGCTCAGAGAGGTGACACATCTTGCTCAAGAGCACAGAGCTATTAAGTGAAGGCATTCTGATTACAGAATCATACTCTTATATATTATACTGTCACCAAATTGAGCACCTTACTAGGATTCAAAATGCAAGTGGGCGACTCGGAAGTATTCTTGTGACTTAAGTACCTTATCTTTTATTCACAGGCACATATAATTAGAACCTATAGTATAAATCAGTTCAAGCAAATGGAGGAACAGATGCTCTGAACATAAACAACACTCTTATTGAAAGCTTCCTCATTGTCTTTGTGGCTGGACATCTGGTTTTGCAGCCTTTATATGTGTTCTTACAAACATTCATGTTTAGGTTCAGATGGAACTTAAAGTAAAGATATAGTAATGCGTTGCCTACCAGCAAACTGTTACTTATAAATGTATCACTGAAGTTTCCTTTGATAATTCTGTTTGATGAATAAGTGTGTTACCTTGGGCAAGGTGTTGCATTTCAGGATTACTGCAATTGAGGGTCAGGTGGAGCTCAGTTCAAAGGTATGAAATATTGGCAGGTAACTAATTTAAAAAATCCAAAATGTAAGTATTAATAATTTGCAGCTACTTTAAATTTACATAAATTTCTAACTTCAGTTGGAACATAAACATTCATGTCTATTAGATATTACTTGAAGTTACTTAAAAGAAATTAAATCTGCATTATTGAAAAGGGAGCGTTCATAGTTTCCTAATTGTGTTCCATTAGGACAGAATTTTAATTTTTAGCAAATTAATTCTGTTAGCTTTGATGTTTAAGACAGAGAAGTGGAAAGAATCGAAACACTTAGCATTTAATTTTTTCAGAAGACCATTAGCAAACCCACATATCCTTCCTGTGATGTAGTCAAGTATTATTTTCCTCCCCATGCTTCCCCATGGGAGATGAATCAGGAAGACATTATGTTCCACTGAAGTCACAGAAAACAGAAAATTCAGCTGCTCTGACTTTGTTGTGCAGAGGCAATGGTTAAAAAAAAAAGAGAAAAAGTTGAATTTAGGAAGAAGAAAACCAATAAAAACATAGCACTTCACCAAATAGCATTTTAATGCCCAGTAACGAATATATGAAACATCCCCCAAATCCCCATTGTTTACTTTTATAACACGTCCCAGGAAATTAATGGCTCATGTAGTTATAGAGTAGACAGCATCCCATAGGGCCACTCCTGAATCTCTGGAAAAATTAAATTCTGGGCATAAGCCTGCAATTATGCTGTTAGTCACTATCTAGTGCTAGGCACTATAAGAATCTCCTATGCATTATCTTATTTGATACTCTCAGCAACCCAGGAGACAATTACTATCATTATTTCCAAGTAATAGATGAGCAGACCCAAGTTTAAAGAGGTGAAGTAAATTATCCAGAGCCACTGAGTGTACCAGTTAGATTTTGTTCTATGACAAACCACATCCAACCAGTGCTCAGGAGAGTGATCGCTCTTTCTCTTTGAAGTCGGTAGGTGAGCAGTTGGGCTGAGCTTGGCTGGAGAGCATTTGCTCGCCTCACTCATGTGACCGAGGTCACCTGCCATCTCTTGTGGACTCTTACCCAACAACAGGCTATTGGGCTGTGCGCATGGTGGTCACAGTGTTCCCAGCACCCAAAGAGAGGACAAGGTACAATGTTCAAGTGCTTGACAAGCTCCTACTTGTGTCACAAAGCCAGTCATGTGGCAAAGCGAGGTGCAATGGGTAAGCTTGATTGGAGAAGCTGTAGTTCATACAGTGAAGGGCAGTAGAAGGATTTGGGCTGCTTTTTGAAGACCACGGAGAGTAACGGCCAGAGCCAGGCTTGGAACACTGATTTCAAAACCCTTGTCCCCAGTACTGACCCCATAGTGCCTCTCGAAAATGGAGCCCTATAGTTTTCAAGAATACTGCCCCATTTTTTTTGGAGGGACCTTTGCCTTCTTGTTATTTTATAAGCTCCTGCTGTCCTCCAGCTCCCAACAAAAATTAGTTCTCTCTCTGCATTCCTGTGGTATGCATTCGTCTGCCAAAACATTTATCCCATTATAATGAAGCATTTATCATAATACAGTGTTCATGCTCTAGACTAGGCAGGGATTATGTCTAATTATTATCTATAGCCCTGATGATTGGCCCAGTCTTCGGTATAGGGTTTGCGCTAAAAAACGACTTGCCAAAGAAAGTCATGATAATTTATTTACCCACTTGTAACAAACTGTTCCAGTCATATAGACAATGCCATTGAATCGTTTGTGATGCTTACTATCACCTTCAGTTAAACATCATCAAATCCTTTGCAAAAAGCAACAAAAAACATTTTATTTTTGATTCCCAAATTCTAGAGAAGAACTCTATTTTTTTGTTATTTTAGGTAGGTTCTATAAGATCAGTAACATTAATAAAAAAATTAAATTAGATGCACAGAGCATGTAAGGACTTGAGAACCAACTTCACACCCAGTTTCGCAACATCAAGGACGGGGTACAGTTGGGTTCCCCAGACTGTCTGTACTTTTGAAGGAGGGAACTTTCTGCACCCCCCAGAGAAACAGGTTCTGGGAAGCAGCCTCCTGGACATGCAGCAGTGCTGCTGTGAATCCTGGCTGCTGGACCGTATGTCTGAATTTAAACCATTGCTTTACCTGAGTTCTCCTTCGGTGGCTGATGCAGGCTCCTGGATGCCTCTGTGGTCATTTTGGTTATTTTTCTCCCCCTCAAACGTGGTGACCTCCTCCACGTATCTCTGGGCCTTACTCCTCATCTGTAGGCTGCTGTTTGAATTGTCCTTGCACATGCATGCATGTGCAGACAACTGGGTGAGGATACCGGCAAGCACGAAGGGATGGGAAGTCGGCGCCATTCACACAGATGTAAGAGTGAATGAAACCTAAGTAAAAGTATTTATAGATCATAGACTTAACTTTTTCTTTAATGTTCCCGATACCACCAAAAAGCTGGCGCGATGCTCACCCATCTATTTTTCCCAGATTAAATGGAACGATGTCTACACTGAACTGTTACGTGCAAAGCACTTGTGTAATTCTGCACTTAGCAGCTAGGAGACCTGGTTTCCTCATTTATACCGTATGGTTCATGGTATTGTGGGGAAGACTAGCCAGCTCTGTATATGTAAAGTACTCAGCACAGTGCCTAACCTGCGGCAAGTGCTCAATAAAGTGAACTGCTGTCGCTACCATTCTTAGTCTTGCACAGGGCACCGATATTCCTGGATGGAAATCCCAATGCTGAGCTTAACATGCTCTACCTTATTATTTTTAAATTAAAGCGATTTTAATATGAAAAACATTAAAATACATAGAAATAAAGAAGAATAACCCATATTTCTACTACCACTAGCAAATACAATTATGTTCATTTTTTCCACGTTCCCTTCTAGTCCTTATCCATATACCTAAGTTGTTTCTTTCCTAGTTGCAATCATTGTCAAGAAAACTAATTTTGTGTATATTTTTATAGTTTTTACTTAGTGTTATACCTTGAAAAATATTTCAGTCATCTGAATTTTATTTATTTAAAATTTTTAAATTGTTTTTCCATTACCATTTAACCCCCTTATGCCCTCCTCTCCCCTGCAGTTACCACCCTGTTGTCCATGTCTGTGAGTCCTTTTTCCTTTTTGCTTGATCCCTCCTCCTCCTGATCTTCCCCTGCCCCCAATAGCTGTCATTTTAAATTTTAAAGTTTCACGTAACAAGAGTAAGATAGGATACTGGCGTTATTATCTGCAGTGAGTAACATAGTTCCTTGTGTTTACATAATGGTTTACAATTTTCCATACATGCATTTTTGTTTAACACCGTAATCTTGGAAGATTATAATGATGCAATACTAATTATTATAAATAACACTTTTGAGTTCTTGCTGTATGTCAAGCTTGTTCTAACCATTATTTTCCCTACTTGACCCTTGTTGAAACCGAGTGTCTTACTCAATCTCACAAATGCGGTAAAATGCTGAAATAAGTCTAGAAATCCAGATCTCCCAGTTGTTGCTCCAGGCTCTTTTCCACTTTATCACCCCCTTCCAGAAAACCACCATTGGGTGCTGGTCCCTTCGCGGCATACATTTTCATTGGGCACGTGTGTGCTGCCATGCAATTTTCTGATTCATTGACTCATGTGCATGCTTTAAAACTTGCTTTGGCCACATGTCTTGGGCACAACCTGTTATGCTGGCAGGATCAGCTGGTATAATCTGATGGCATTTATTGCAGGCATTTATTGTTTTGAATCTTCCATATAAGCTTGACTCAGGTGATTAAACCAAGAGCAGGAAAAACAAGTGTGTCAGCAGGAAATCCAAGAGGTTGCTTCTACCCTTAACTTTATAGATGGATGCTTTTTCTATGGGTGCCATTTCTTTAGGTACATATTTCTTTTTCCCAGAAAACATGATGTCCAAGTAGTACGAGGTTAAATGTTTATTTTTCACATGCAGTCATTTCCTCTGGCATTATTAAAACCTCACAAATCAGAGCCTTTGTCACTTTTGATTAAAAGGTTCTAGATAGGGAGTAGAGTTGAGCTGGCTGTTATCATAAAGCCAATGATAATTGGCATGGCATGGTAAATGTTACCTGCAAATCTTTCCACTGCCTTAGGTCTGTTTCCTCTTTGGTCAAATCAGGAACTTCAGTTGAGATGCTCTTTACTATTCTACCTACATTCTTTCTCCGCTCTGATTCTTTTCCTGTTTCCTGATGTATTCACCCACCTACACCTACCTACTTGGTTAATTGTGTAGTTGGAATTTAAAAATTTCTGTAAGTATCATTACGAAGATATTTCCATGTGAACATCCTATGTATCCATTTTCTTATTAATATAACTACATTAAAGAACTATCGGAGTTTTTAAAACTTTTTCTGTGTGGGTGCCTGAATGGTGTTAATTATTCACCGAACACATAAATATTAGCATTGCTAAAATTATAAACACGATGACTAATGCCTAGAGGAAGATATATAAAATAGCATAAATGCAAAAAGTAGACAAAGCTTCTAAAACTGAAACCAAAATGCTGACAAGTATTGGCCTTGTAATTCCTATTTTATGATCCTTGGAAACTGGGAATTTTAGAATTTATCTTTTGTTTGTATGACCAGGAGATCAAGAGTGATTGTAGTATTAAATTTATCAGACTTTTTAAGCTTATGAATTTGGAAAAAATACATGTGGTATGACACATTTTTAGGTAAGGATGCTCTTAATATTGCTAATAAGCAATTCTTTTATGTTTAAAAACTGTGTTTGTTTTTATATATTCCTTGTCTCTAAACTCACCAAAAATTCTGCAATTCAGGCATTAGGAATTCCATTCTAAAGTTTAGAAAATTGAGATTTAGTGAGTGACTGAAACATTGTTCTCAGAGTTGATATCAAAGAGTAATTGTTTTCAGAGTCAATATCAAAGAGTAATTGTTTTCTACTACTAATTAGTATACAGAAAGCAACCACTTGCTTAATTAACTGGTCATATTTTATTTTCTTGGGTATATTTTTCATGTTTTCCTTCTTCCCTCCCTCTTTCTCTCCCTCCCTGTCTCCTTGCTTCCCTCCTTCCATCTGTCCTTCTTGTTTGCATAAATACAAATAATACATATAACAAATTGATATTATAAAGAAACATTAATTACAAACACACAGGTACAAATATTTCAGTTAAAAAAAGAACACCATCAACACATTCACTGTCTTCCCCTTAACGGGCAGTTATAGCTTCACCAGGAGTTTCCTAGGACCAATTAACAGAGAAGAAAAATGATGGTGTCTTATTCCATTCGGGATGCTATAAAAATACCTCAGACTGAGTCACTTAAAAACAACAGAAATTTACTTCGCACAGTTCTGGAGGTGGTTTCAGAGAGGACCCTGACCTAACTGATGTTACTCACTGATGGTGTGACAGCTCTTGTGACATCATGTGTTCCTCGTGTTGGGATTTCGGACTTTTGTAGAAAAGAGGAAGTAAACACCGCACGTGTTGGGACAAAAGAGGGCAGCTAATGTTTGCATCAGACTGTTTTGCATTTGCCTCTCAGACTCCACTGCCCGCCTCTCTTTTGGACTTTCCATCTGCTTAGGGAGGCTGACCTACATAGAATCCAGCAATGATCTCTTATCTAGGATTGTCTGACAAAGTGCAGGGTGCAGAGTTAGAATTTGAATGTCAGAAAAATAATGAATATATTTATAGTGTAAGTATGTCCTATGAAATATTTGGGATTTACTTACACCAAACATTTATTAACTGAAATTAGAATTTACCTACGTGTCTCGCATTTTTAATTTGCTTAATATGGCAACCCTACTTTTGTCACATCTGAATTCTGGCTGAGATCCACCACCAGGAACTCCAGTAGGAATCTGACGGGAGATAGGGGAGGGAGTTCAAAATATTTACTTTCCTGCCTCCCTTTGCACGAGGTCACCTTGGGCTGGCTGGCTTTTTTGCTTGACCAAATCCTTGCAAAGAAGCTTTTTTTATGAATCTCTCTTTCCAGGTTCCTGGTACCAGTCCTTCCCCTTGACTTTGACCCTGTATAGGTGGAGGGGTGAAAACAGTTCTACTGTTGTTACCAGCTCTGTGTTATTGTACTACCTGGTGGTCACCTCTAATCTCATTACAGCTTTGTAAATAGTCTCTTTGTAAATTAACTCCCCTTAAATTATCCTACTGAAGGAATACTGACCAGACCAAAGTCAAAGTAGTTCCAGAAAATTGACTCTGTGCCAAGGGAAAGAAGAATGAAATTTAATCTCCCAATTTCTAATTTAGTCCAACATCTTTCTTTCTCTTTGGATCTATTTGAGTCCCTGAAGGGTTTAGGCACAGGAACTTATGGAACTGATGACCTAATACAGGCATTGAATGGAAAGGAAACCAGCTTTATTTCATCACCATTTTAGCTGTTTTATATACATTTGCTCAAATAATTCTCCTAATGGTTCAATGAAGAAGGTGTTCTGATGTCCGCAGACCAAGGAAGTGAGGCTCAGAAAGGTTAAGTGGAAATTGTAAGCATCTTTCTCAAAGTCTTACCACCAGAGGACACCAGAACCCTAGTACTAGGGTTCTCACTTGCCAGGCAGTAGTCTAGCTAAGATTTATTGAGCACATACTATTGTATGAGCCAGGCATTGTTCCCAGAACTTTACATATGTTTACTAATTTATTCCTCCCTAAAGCCCTGTGAGGTAGCATACAAATATTAATGTCCTTTTACAGCCACAGAAATTAGGCAGAGAAGAGTAATTTTCCCAAGTGGTCTCATAGGAAGTGATGGGGCCAGGGGTCGAGTCCATTCAGATGAAGTCCAGAGCTCCCATGCCTACCCATCATGCCACAGGGTCATGTCTTGCCCCAGGTGAGGGCTGTTTTTGATCTTGTGTGTCAACCCAGATGAGATAAGCCAACTGATGTGGTCATCTGGAGTGGTCTGTGTGGTGCTGGGCAACCCTGCATACAGTTGTTCTGAGAGTTTGTCTGCCTAGGGGATGGATGTTCTCTGGTTCTGGAGGAGGCAGCAATGGCTGAGGTCCTCACTTTCCATCAGAACCTTGTGCAGAATAGGCCACTGCCGCCAGCTCTCCCAGAAGGACCTTACCCTCTAAGTTTATTTTTCAGAATTTGAGTAGAGCAGATTTTGTGCCTCCCCTCCACCACTGAAAGCCACTGAGATATGGAAATGTTGAATTTTCCTTTTAACCTCAACTACCCTAATTTTATCTCTAGCAATATGAGACAGTTCATTTAAGGAAGGTAGTTAGAGCAGAGAAAAAGAGACAGATGTACAAGGGAGGAACATAGGAAAATTTTAAAATTGATAGAATTGTTATTTTCAGATGGTACAGTTGTCTACCCAAAAAGCACAAGGGAACTAACCTAAAGTCTATTAAAACTCATTAGAGAGTGCCATTGGGTAGTTGGCTAGGAAATTAAAGTGGAAATGGCAATAGCTTTCCTCTCTTCCTGTACTAAATGAGAAATAAAATGCAAACAAGGCCTCATTCAAACAACAGGAATACTTTTTTAAAATCTTAAGAAATAGACTTTATAAAATTATGCAGAATTGCCCTGGTTGGTGTGGCTCAGGGGATTCAGTGCCAGCCTGTGAACTGAAAGGCTGCTGTTTGATTCCCAGTCAGGGCACATGCCTGGGTCGTGGGTCAGGTCCCTGGTTGGGGACATATGAGAGGCAAGGCAACTGACCGATGTATCTCTCACACATCGATGTTTCTCTCCTTCTCTTTCTCCCTCTAAAAATAAATAAATAAAATATTTAAAATTATACAGAACATATATACATATGTATATATATAATAAATGAAATAAAATAAAAATAATAACAACGAAAACTACTACATGCCTGGTGTGCACGCTACACTCTTAGTCTGTAATTGTTGAACCAGTGAATGCAGAGCCAAACTTGAGATTTTAATAGATGGTGAGAAGTATCTCATTTCTGGATGGGAAGACACATTACCAAATAGATGTTGAGTGTCACTAAGATAATTACCAATTTTATTTCCATTCGCTCAAGATTTGGGCAAGTTTGAACTTGCACAAGTCAATTAACTCTCCCGAGTTTTCATTTTCTCCTCTTTAGAATTTAAGTCAACATGGCTAAATCATAAACCACCTTTGGAAGGTGTGTTTATAAAGTGACAGGTTATACACAAGCCCTTTGGTAATAGAAGTCAGACCTGTCAGCAGAGTCACGCTACTAAAAGGGGTCACTTGCACAAGGTCAACACTGACAGCTGATTATTTAACAATGGGAACTCAGGTACTTCTTGGGCATGGCAGTGAGGTTCCACGGCCAAGGAGACAACCATGATGCCAGGTGTCAGACTCAGGCTCTCTGACATTGCTCAGAATGACCTGAATATGACAGGCCACTCAGTTGGAGGACTGCCTCCCGGATCTTTGTGCTCTGATATACATGACAACTGCAGCGTGTTCTCCAGCTGACTTGTGACCCCATACACATTAAAGGGTGTTTAACAGAATACTTAGGGGAATATAATTACGTGGGCATATCTTTTTAACCTTAAAATAGGGGAAAAATGGACAGAAGAATTTGATATCCTGGTGCAGAGATTCCGACTGGGGTTTACATGGCACCTAAACTGTGTGAGCCCCACCCCGCACCTTCTGTCCTAATTCGTGGCCTAAGATTTGAGATGGCTGTGGTGAGCACTTCCTTGCAATCTGTTGTGAAAAAGCAGCCACCCCTGAAAACAAAATTGGAGCATGTCAAATGCAGGAGTGTTCTAAATTAGTTCTGAAGCTCAGAGCTGATAATATAAATTGCCTCGGTGGGACCACCTAAAGGAAGCTTTCTTTGGAAAGTCTATTTTTAGCTCAGAGCATGAGAGCAACAAAGACCCAGCAAAAGACTGCTCCTGCTTGACAAATGATGGAATGCATGCGCCCTGGAGTGGGCTTTCCTTCCTTTTCTCCAGCGCCATGCTTGTGATGATTAAGGTGGAGCCTAAGGACTAAAGGACACCAGGAAAAGACTGTACAGCCTCATGTCTTTCATGCTTGTGATCCCCATTTTTCTTCATTTCGCTGGCAGATTTCTCTATTTTAAGGGAATGGAAAGGGGACCTTGTTAGCAGATGCACCTTCTAAGCACAACGTACCCACCCCCTGACATTTATCTGCACAGCAGCTGCCCGCTCCGGTGCCTTACCTGCTTTCCTCTCCAGTAAGTGAAGGACAATTGCTTTCCTCTTTCAGTAGCTGAGCTTCTCCACCCCCAACCCTTCCAATTACTACTTCTCCTTCCACCTTCTCTCCCCATAAAAGGAAAGAAAGGAAGAAAAAGAAAATAATGTAGGACACCATCTCTTGCTTGGACTATTAAAACCAACTCCCAAATGGTTTTTCTTTCTATTCTTCTGCAAACTGCTCAGGGGATATTTCCAAAACATACTGTCCATGAATCCCTTGTAAGTTTATAGGCTCCTCAAAGGAAGCAATCGTCTTTGCGACCTTGGCTCTGGACCTAGTCCCTGGCACACAGTAGATGCTGAACAAATGTTTGCTTAATTGGGCTAGAACCTAAGGTCTGTCATTCATTAAACTGCTTGACAAAGCTTTCTCTTAGGAGTAAGTGGAACTCTGTGTGTGAGTACCCTCCTCATCCCCCCAAATTTCCACAGGCTGTATGACTTTGCAGTGAGTTCATAAAACACTTTGTTCTACAAATATTTCCCTGACAAGGAGTTTAATTACATATCAAGGCTTAAAACAAGTGGAATGAAGCAAGCAGCAAAACCGCTGAGTTCTGTGTAATAGCTTGTCACCAGCCTGTGAAAGATGCTCCGTGAAACAGCTCGTTCGTCAAAGGTGTGCCTTTAAAAACTGTTCTTACATTGCTGATATCAGACATTTTATGACAAATAAAACAGCTGCTTCACAGAGTTCAATATAATATTTACTGAGAACCTACCACATGCCAGGCTTGCAACGAATATAGTGGGGCATAGGCAGACTCCTCCCCAGCCTTTATAGCCTTTATGTGTCTCACCTATCACATGTGCATTGGACTTTGTGATGGAGAAATGTCAGGTGCTGTGGAAATACATAATGGAGCGGCAAAGAAGGGAGCCTTGTGGCAGAATCTGCTACCTTTTTTGCCAAAACCCCAATTCTCCTCTTTCTCCTGGGAATGCAGCTGGAGTATATTTCCCGGTCTCCCTTGCAGGTGGGCATGGCTGTATGACTGATATCTAGAGAGTGGAATGTGAGGTGTGATATGTGCCAATTTCAGGTTTGGCCATAAAATCTTCCACATGTGCTCTTCCCTTATCATACCAGCTGACCGAGAAGGAAATAATCATCGTCATCTTAAAAGCAATGTGCTGAAGATGTTGGAGACCACATCAGTCTTGGTCCTTGAATTATCCTGCCTTGGACTGCTACATGAACAAGACACATGCTTCTATTCTGTCTGAGCCATTTTTGTGTTGCAACCTATTTGTTACAGCACCTGGCTTCCCCCAAACTAATGCAAGGGATTATTTAGTTTATGGTCAGAGGAGGTCTGGTGCGGGTAACATTTGCCCTGAGACCTGAAATATGGGTTGAGGTTATCAAGGCCAGGCTTGAACGGGAAAGTTCACAGAGTGCAGGGACACTTAGAGAGGGAAGCTGAGGCCTATAGGATCTTTAAGTCACATTAAAGATCTGATTGAATAAGGTCTGAGGATCTTTTATAAAACATATATAAAAGAAAATATATAAAACAATAAAAGAATATGTGTCTTTTTTTCTGGCAGAAATAAGGGATTTTTTTTTGAAGGATTAGAACCAGAGGAGCGACCTAATTACATAGAGCAATATGTAAACCTTTTTGGGGAAACTTACATGTACCATTTTCCTGAGTGGCTGAGGTCCTTTTCACTGGCCCTTGTACATATTCTCCTAACCCTGGGAAATACATGTGCTTATAAAAATTAAACAAAAATTACTTTCTCCTCCTGTACCACATCTTCTTCTCTCATACCTTGCAGCTTGGGATTTGTGAGATTTGAGAGCAAAAAAATAAGGCAGATAAGCCTTTTGAGTAGGAGTTACCTCTCCAGACACAGAGTAACATGCCTGAGAAGGCAGAGGTGGGAAGATTGTCTTTGCTGTCTCCTTTATAGTCTTCTTCATAGAACACACTTCCCCATTTGAAATGCCTAATATAGGGAGACATTATTTATTTATTCATTTTTTCATGTATTTATTTAACAAATATTTGGTGAGTACCTACTAGGTGCCAAGAATTGTTTTAGGCTCTAGACATGATATAACAATGAATGTGACCCACAAATTTTATGCTTTGTGAATCTTACATTCTGGTGTGTGAGATGGACAATAAAAAACATAATCATGCAAGTCAGTATAAATATTGTGGAAAAGCATAAAACTATGAAGCAGCCCAAGAAGGACTGCTTTTTTTAATGTAGATTTGCTGGAGAAGATGTTTCTGTGGAAATAACATTTGATCCAGGACCAGAATGTAAGAGCAAGTAAGCCCTTACAATGTCTAGGGGGAGAGTCTTCCAGGGAGAGGGAGAAGCAAAAGTGGAACTCCCTGGGATGGGGGTGTGTTAGGCATACAATGACTAAAGAAGTAAAGGACCCTGGCCAGTGTGGCTTAGTTGGTTGGATGTCATCCAGGAAACTGAAAAGTCATGGGTTTGATCCTCAGGCAGGGTACATGCCTAAGTTGAGGGTTCACCCTTCGTTGGGGTATGTATGAAAGGCAACTGATTGATGCTTCTCTCTCACATTGATGTTTCTCTCCCTCTCTCTAAAATCAATAAGCATGTCCTCAGGTAAGGATTCAAGAAAAGTAAAGGAAGGCATGATGATAATGTCCCATTGAAAATAAAATATCAATAACCAGATAGAAATCATATTAAAGAACAAATGGAATTTCTTGAATTGAAAAGTAGAATATATAAAATAAAAAATTTACTAGAAGGACTTAATTGTTGTTTAAACTGGCAGAAAGAAGAATTGGCAGACTTCAAGGTAGATCAGTAGAGATGATGTAATCTGAAGAAAGAGAAAAGAAATCATGAAGAACAATGAACACACCCTCAAAGAAATGTTGGAGTGTTAAGTGTGTCAACATTCATGTAATAAAAATAACAGAAAGAGAGGAGAGAGAGAAAGGAGCAGAAAAATAGTGAAGAAATAATGGATGAAAACATTCCAGATTTATTGACGAACATTAACCTACATATCCAGAAAGCTCAATAAAGTTCAAGTAGAATTAATGTGTAAAGAGTCCACAAATAAACACATTATAGCCAAAAGGCTGAAAGCCAAAGACAAGGAGAAAATCTGGAAAAACAGCAGGAGAAAAAGGACTAATCATTAACAAGGGAATCCCAGTAAGATCAGCATCTTATTTCTCAACAGAAATAATGGAGGCCAGAAGGCAGTGGAATATCATATTTAAAGTGCTGGAGGAAAAAACTGTCCATCAAGAATCCTATATCCAGCAAAGCTATTTTTGGAAAATAGAGGTGAAGTAAAGGCATTTGAGATAAACACAAAGTGAGAATTTGTTTCTAGCCAATTCATCTTATGAGAAGTACCAAAGAACATTCTGATGGAAAGCAAGTGATTCTAGATAGCACTTTAAAACAATGGTCATTGATAAAGGTAACTATGTTATTGTAAGAGAGAATAAATTCATATTTGTTCCTCTATTCTCTTAATTTATTTTAAAAGCTTTTGTATAAAACAATATGTGTGTAATATATTGTAGTGTATTTCCCAGTGGCAGCACAAATGAGGGAGAGGGGAGCAAAGCCATACTGGACTAAAGTAATGACTCCAGACGGGAACTCAAATGCACGGAAACAAGTGAAGGGAACCAGAAAAGACAAATAAGAACATTAACATACAAAATCTACCAATATATACCTTCTCTTTCATCTCTTAGCATCTTCAAAAGTCATAAAATTATAGATGGTTGGGTAACACTTATAGATGTAATACATATATACCAATAATATACAAAAAGGAGGAAAAGAGAACATACCAACACAGGGGTAATGTTTCTGTACTAACTGGAATAAAATTTGTATAAATCTGAAACTGATTCTGATAAGTTAAGATGCATATGGTATACCCTAGCCAAAAATCAATCATTAAACAAATTTAAATACTGAATTAGAAAACATACATTTAATGTTAAGGACAACAGTAAAGGAGGACTAGAATAATAAAAAATACATAGGAAACAAAAGGTAAAATGGCAGACATAAATCCTACTATATCAGTAATGACACCAAATGTGTATGCAAATCTCCATCTCAGGGTTTGTTCCCAGGGAACCCAGAGTGGGACAGCTACACTGTGGGCTCTGACCAACATAGACATACCTGACCACACACCTCATGCTAGTACTGCAGGCTTCTTGCCTGAGGTCCTTGCTTTCTGGTTGCTGTGGGCATATAACACTCACTGGGTCCCAGCTGGTAACCACAGATACATGACCTCGATGTGCAGGGGAGTTAAAGCCCTAAGGATTAAACCCTTTATCAAGGGGAGGCGGGGAGATGAGGACTGGGAGATAAATTGCTCTCTGCTCTCTCATGGTCCACTGTGAAGTATAGTAATCACATGATCTCTCTAAAGAGGGACCTTTGAAACTGAGCAAGTGGTTGGGCTTGAGAGTAGATGGAGAGACCTCTGTATCTATTTTCTCTCCTTTCCTCCATTTCCCTATTTCAATTTTCACTAGTACCATTATTATTAACTTTAAAATAACTTATTGAAGACTGCTGTTGAGTTTCAATTTCTTGATGCCCTGAGATACATAGAGTCACTCTTACTTAAGATTTAACTATGCCAAATCCTCCAAATTTGAACATATCAGAAAATAAAACCACAGTATTATTATTCTACTGTCAGAGAAAAGCATTTCACTGGGAATATCTTTTTTTAAAATTTAGTTTTATTTATTTTTGATTCCAGAGAGACAGAGGGAGAGAGAGAGGTCAGTGTGAGAAACATTGATTGGCTGCATCCCATTAGTGCCCCAAATGGGGACTGAACCCACAACCCAGACATGTGCCCCGAATGGCAATCTAACCTGGACCTTTCAGTTTATGGGAGGACACTTCAACCAACTGAGCCATACCAACTAGGGCATGACTGAGAATGTCTTTGTGATACACCTTGCAGCTCTTTGTGACTTTGACAATATTGAATGCGCAGTTTTCCATCAAAAAATCACTAAAGTTGCAAACACAAGTAGGTTGCAGCATATTTCAGTTCCGTTTCTACATTTGCCTGGTATCTGGATATGCCCAGTACTATTACATGTGATTCCCAGCCATGTTTGATATGTTTCAGAAGTTGTTTTCTCCTTCCTCCTCACCTGTGATGGATAATTTTATGTGTTCAACTTGGCTGGGCCACAGTATTGGGATATTTGGTCAATTATTATTCTGTTTCTATAAATGTACTTTTATATATGAGGTTAACATTTAAATCAGTAGGTTCTGACTAAAGCAGATTACCCTCCATCATGTGGATTGGCTTCAACCAGATGGCGGAAGGCTTATGGCAAAAGAGTGGCTCTTCTGAGCAAAAGGAAATTCTGTCAGTAGATCACCTTTGGACTTGAACTGCAACTCTTTCCTGAGCCTCTAGCCTGCAGGTTTACCCTGAAAATTTTGGACTTTCCAAGTCCCTACAATTGCCTCAGCCAGACAAATATATACTACCTAAGAATAAAATAATTTAAAATTAAAAATCACATAAATTTTAGGGCACTCCAATTTAATATTCTGCAATAACTTTAACAGATTCATGCCCACAAATATTGACAACATGCCCAGAAATATTTTTCCCATTCCAATTTAGAACATATGATAAAGAGTTTCTTAATATTAGCTCTCCATGTTTTATTATACACATGTTCTAACACCTTTTAATTTGCTTGTTCCTATGAAAAGATTTTAACATTAAGTCTCCAAATAGAAACACTCCCAATTTGCATTTGTAAATCTTTTTCATTTTTAAAATCCACCTTTTACTAGAGAAGCTTCAGAATCTGTGACCCAATATGAAGTTCTAAAAGGGGCCAAAACACGGAAAAATTGCCACACCAAATTCAGCGAGGGGCAAATCATATTGATGACCATTGTTCTAAATATATTTATTATTGCCTGATCTCTACCCTCTTTCCAGCTCTCTTAGCTTTGGTCCAACAAATGTTCTCTTTCCAAAACAAATTTCTGCCTGAAAGACAAGAAATAATTATTGAAAACACACTGAGCTCATTATTTTAAAAATACTGTGTGAATAATAATGATGCTCTCGTTAATTCCATTGCGCCCACCACAATTCAGTGCACTTGAGAACTGTAAGCCATCTGGAAATAATAAAATCATCTAGTAAATCTAGTCCAAACACTGCAAACCTATTTTTCCAGCCAGCTCACATTTATGCACTTGTTTCCCAATGAAGTTTCAGAGTAAAGTAGCTTATTAAAACATGGAAATGGCACATTTTCAGCCAACTCTGATGTCCTTCAAAATTACCTCTTTAAACTCAATTATCTATCAATGCAATTCATATGATTCTGTAGTTTCAAGACCAAGATTCAACCTATACTGTAACTTACTAGTTGATTAAAGTTTTAGGTAAAATAACCTTTTATTATCACACAATCGTTATATATTTATTATATAAACAAAAAAACAACATTATGGAGGTATAATTTACATACAATAAAATTCACATATTTCAAGAACGCAGCTGGATAATGTGTGACAAATATTAACCTTCTGTAACCAGCACTGCAGGGAACATCTAGACTATTTTACCTCCTCAGAAAGTTCTCCCATGCTCCTTTGCAGTCTGTTGTATAAACTTGTTACATACAACTCCTTCTACAAATTTAACTGGTAACCCCCACTATCTCCAATGCCACACCACATTCCATGATTTTTCTGGTAAGCTGGCCCTTCCTCAGTTCTTCCTCTGTCAGCGAAAGCAGAGGACACCTTAAGTCTACTTGTTTTCCCTTCTCCCACCCAAGTCCTTTTGTCATTCATTCAGTTTCCACTGCGATATCGTCCGTCTGTGTTCACGGAAATATCTCCTGCTTGTCTTTGAAGGCATAATTCCTTCTGTTATGACAGACCATTTTCTTGGCTTTTCTTTCATTCTCTTTAAGCTTCCTCTCCTCCCTGCCTGCTTGATCAGCCATGAGCACTGAAGTAAAACCCATTTCTCCTGGCAGAAAGCCTACCTTCAGACTCACCAATTACCTTTGTAGACCAGGTGACCGCTGCCCTTCCTGGCACCCTCGATGAGACTGGTGATTGGGTACATACAGCACTGACATAATGACCTCTTAGTCACCTCCCAGTCATGGTGGTCTCCACACGGTCCCCCACTGACCTCCCCCAGTGAAGGGAGAGGGAGGAGAAAGCCTTCTCCTGTTTGTTGTCTTACGCTTCCTGTGGCCTTGGCTCTCAGCTCCCTCATTAATCAGGTGAGTGCTATACTTCAGGTCCAGTAGCGTCATGGTTAACCATGGGTTAAGGGAGAGAAATCTCTGTAGGCATCCATCTCTTCCTAGGCCTGTTTTAAATTTCATGCTGTCCTGGCCCTCTTCGTGGCCTAACCTTGCCAAAGGGCCATGCTTCCTTTTATGCTCTTCAAGCCATTACCACCCCATCAGGCTTTAAGTCCATGATTATAATGTCATTGAATAATCTTCGAATTGCTTCCCTGGAGGCTCCCTTGTTTTTCCTCACTCCCACCCATATCTAAATGTGGAGCTGTAATCAATCAAATGTACACTGAATGTTGACTGAAGCAATCCTCTGAGACACTTCATCTTGGGTCGGGGTGGAGCCCCTTCTGCGGGTCCTGGCCAAGGGCATTCTCAGAGGCCTGCTCTCAGGCGGTGCAGCCAGCTTCCCTGGAGAGGTGGGTTCATGCCCTACTCCCAGGCTCCTCACTTGGGCCTCTCCGGGGGTTGGGTTGGTTGAGCTGTCACCTCTGTTAGAATAACTGGTGGCCGTGGTTAATCTGATGGAGGAACCTGGCTGTTCAGACATGGTACAGTCCTGCGCTCTTTGGGTGACTCGAGGTGTCGTAGGTTAAACTTAGAAGCAGAGACCAAGACAGGGATTTATGACTTAATGAGGGAGTGCTTTTCACAACAAAACTCTGATACGGACATAAAAAATCAGTGAGATAGGAAAGGGGAATGAGCCGAGCAAGGATGTAGTGTCAGGAGAAATCTATCCTGGGTCTGATCCCCTGGGGGTGAAGGGAGGTCCCCCCCTGGAGCAGATGGGAGGTCCCCCTGGAGCACAGAGTGGAGCAGTTGTCATGTCTGAAGGCAAGGGGGCAGCCTTTTGCGCCCCTGCAGCAGTTATTTATCAGCTCCGGGCTGTTCCTGAGCAAGGAGAATAGGATACACCCCAAGGTTTCAGTCAAGGGCACTTCTGAGCAGGGGCATCACTCACAGACGTTTGGGAATGGGTCCATCAGCTTGCCTCAGAGGATCTGGGGGAAGCATTGCAGCATCCAGCACACTTAGGTGTTTGGACCCTGCAGAAATACAGCTGTGAAGAACACGACTGGGTAAAGCATAAGAACACTTGAGCCTAGTGAGCAGGCAGAGCCTGTCTGCTGTGTTCGTTGTGTTTCAGCACGGAGCAGTTTGGGCAGGGACAGGGGCTCATCTCATCTTCTGGCTTGATTAAGTAGTTAGAAGGCCAACTCCCGAGCTGTGCCCTGCCTTCCACCTCTTTCCTACTTGTGGGGGTGCTGTGTCAATGTTCTCCAGGGTTCCTCCTCTGAGCTGGGTGGGTGGAGGTCAGGCTGGAGGTCTAGCATTTGAACACATTTCCAGTGAGAAGCACATGCAACTAGCTGATAGTTTACAGGAAGGAAAAGCTAAATCAAATGATCTGTCTGGAATATATTTTTTCAGTCAGCTAGACGTGAAAAGTATTGTGAGCAAACTGCCGGAAGCAGGCTGGGTGCTGGTCTGCTCTTCACTTTTCAGTGGTTTTGTGGTCTAGACTACGAGATTAATTGTTGGAGTCCATTTGCGATGCATTCCCCATGGGCCTTGCCAGATACAGAGACAGGAAACTGACATCTATCAGGAAATTGCTTCATGGTAGGCACCGGGCTAAGTTCATGAGTCTGATTTTATAGATAAGGAAACTGAGAATGAGCATGTTCGCACGGCTAATCCTAGGAGTGACAGCTAAGAGAACCAAAGTCAAGGTTCACACATAGGTCAGAAGCCCTGAGATTCCTACCAACTCAGACTGCCTTCTATTATAAATTAAGTAAAGCTAGAAAACGAACTAAGCTTATTCCGCAGATGTCCGCTCATCGAAGAAACTATATTTTTCAGCCAAAACACATTGTAGAAAAAGCCTGAGCATAAGGCAGAAGTTGGCAAACTTTTTTGCAAAGGGCCAAATAGTAAATATTTTGGGCTTTGCAAACCTTACGGTCTCTGTCCAAACTACTCAACTCGGCCGGGATAGCACGGAAGCAGCCATACTGCAGATAATATGTAAACAAATGGTGTGGCTGTATTCCAATGACATTGAAGGACACTGAAATTTGAATTTTATACATTTTTCACTTGTCCCAACAATTTCTTGCTTCTCTTCTCAGCCATTAAAAAAAAACAACTAAGAACTATTCTTAGCTCCTGGGATGCACAAAAACAGGAGGAAGGCAGGATGCAGTTTGGCCTCTGGGGCATAGGATGTACACATACACACAGACACGTGGACACTGCTTGATGGTGCTTGGACATTACCCTCCTTGAACCTAGACAGGAAATGATCTCATGCTGAATTTTTCATCTTAAGGTATCACTCTGTAGTGAAACATTAGGAAACAGTAGGAAAAAAACACACCTTCTGAGTGCATACATACATACCCTTGGATAACAGTTAAGATTGGGTAAAAGACCTGAACCTTTCTCAGAGCCTATGTCCTTGTCTTTAAAAAAGAATTATAATAATAGCTTTTTGATAGGGCGGTGGCACGGGATCGATGCGTTGATGCACTTAGCTCAGTGTCTGCTACACGTAATTGCTTAATTGTATGTAATTGCTGAATTATATATGACTGTTTGACAGCCACAATATATATCAAGCACAGCACCAGCAAATCCAAGCTTTTCAAAGAGGAAGAAACCATTCAGGGAAGTGTTATGATTTTCTCAGAGTCACGTGTTCAGCAAAAGCCTGGAACACAGACTTAAGTCTTTGAAACCCGAGGACACAGTTTTATTTATCAGAACCAGAAAAATGAAACCGGATATCTATTTTGATGCTAAGGTCTGAATGAAAACTGGAAGACTGTGGTCCTTCCCTAGATTTTTTTTTAAAGAGATAAAGTAAGCATCTGAATATTTGGCAAGAGGAGGATGACTGGATAGTATTTTTGCTTATCTTTGGTCTGAGGGATGCTGTCCTCTTTGATGCAATTGATTTGTAACCCCCTGCATGGATAAACCACTGATCTCAATTTAGCTATACCATTTCAGAGAGTTGGAGCTGTTCCATTTCGCCAGAAAGTGATTAAGACAAACTCTAAGAATATTGTGAACTTTATCAGGAAAATCAATTTCTCTAACAAGGAAGTAGATCACTATTGATTTTTTTTCCCTTTCTTAATTGGACTTGGAGCCCTCCCTGATAGCTTTTCATAAATGGTGGCAGTTTGCTTTCAGCAAATGCATTTTTCACTTTGCTGTGGCGTATAACATGCTCTCAAAAGCCTACAGCACTCTCTTTTTCTCATTTGTCCCGGCTGTTGAAGGTTAGCGTGGGAGCTTTTAGACATCTGCTACTCACAGTCACATGATACCCATTAGACTTTTTGTGGCCCTAAATGGACAATCTCTGCTCCTGTAACATGTAGTACATGAGGGTGGAGAGAGGTTGGACTCACAGAACGGATGATACACAATGAGAAAATGGCTAAGATGAGGCTAAGGTGATTAGTGAAGCAGCCAGCCATATACATTCAATCCAAGATGCCTGCATGAGTGTGCTCCATAGTTTATGAGTATGATAGAGCCAATGACCTTAACAGAGAAAAAAGGGCATCTGAACACAGGAAAGGACAGGAGAATTTAGAATTACATATGAAATTTAGAATTATATATATGGCTTACTTTTGTTACTCATAGTATATTTCTATTGGATAGTGCTGGAGAAGTAGTTGTTATCCCTAGAAAACAGTCAAATGAAAAACTCATAATATATACATGTCTATGTCATACAATTCACATTCAAATTCTATTTTAATTTCCTTACCAAAATGCAAAAGGAAATTTTTCAATTTGAAGTAAAAGGAAGCTGACTGACATTGTAAAAACATAAATGTATGAAACTCACTGATAATGGTTAAATGTATAGTTCAACTTAGGTGCACTAGTATTGTAATGTGGTGTATAAATTCTCTTACAACCCTAGTTTAAAAGTTAAAAACTAAATGTGTTAAAATAACCATAACTACCTTAATTTCTATTGGACACACATTGCCTCACTTTGTTTCTCTGTCCCCATGCCAGGTGAGCATTTTAACGTTTCCCACGTTCGGGGATTTTAGCGATGGCATTGTTTCCGTGGGTAGTTGCTAGCTGGTCTTCTTTTGAGGGGGTCTGGAGTCCCCATCTTAATGATCTCCCCTGAAAATTTTCATTCTCCATTGTTCTTCACCTATGAGCATATTGAATGACCTTGTCACTTATGGGTAGAACGATCATTTCTTTCTCATTTGACTTATTAATCGGATGACATATTAATAGACTGCCTAATATTTAACCATCTTTTCATTAATGGGAAAAAGTATTATTGAATTAAAGTGCTATTGGATTTTGTTTGCTAATATACTAATGAATAATTTTGTACAAAGT
>VMDR010007724.1:0-39336 GCA_007922815.1 Macrotus californicus
ATCATAGGGATGCCAGAAGGAGAAGAGAAAGAGCAAAAATTAGAAATCTATTTGAAAAAATAATGAAAGAAAAATTCCCTAATTTAGCAAAGGAAATAGACATGCAAGTCCAGGCAGCATAGAGAGTTCCAATCAAGAAGGATGCAAAGAGGTCCACTCCAATCCACATCATAATTAAAATGCCAAAGGTTAAAGATAAAGAGAGAATCTTAATCACAGCAAGAGAAAAAACAATTAGTGTCTTACAGGGGAGTTCCCATAAGACTGTCAGCTGATTTCTCAAAAGAAACTTTGCAGGCTAGGAGGGATTGGCAAGAAATATTCAGTCATGAAAGGCAGGGACCTACAGCCAAGATTGCTCTACCCAGCAAAGCTATCATTTAGAATGGAAGGGCAATAAAGAGCTACCCAGACAAGAAGAAATTGAAGGAGTTCATCATCATCAAACCATTATTATATGAAATGTTAAAGGGACTTATTTAAGAAAAAGTAGAAGATCAAAATTATGAACAATAAAATGGCAAAAAATACATATCTTTCAACAACTGAATCTACAAAACAAACTAAAAGCAAACAAGAATAACAGAGACAGAATCATGGATATGGAGAGTTTTTTGATGGTTGCCAGATGGTAGGGGGGTGTGGGGGAATGGGTAAGAGATGAAGGGATTAAGGGGTAAAAATAGATAGTTACAGGATAGCCATGGGACGTAAAAGTACAGTACAGGAAATGGAGTAGCCAAAGAACTTATATGCATGATCCATGGACATGAACAATGGTGGGGAGGATTGCCTGAGGGAGTCCCTACTGCTGGGTAGAGGGATCAAAGGGGGAAAAATCAGGACAACTGTAATAGCATAATCAATAAAGTATAATTTAAAAAAATGTGGTAGTTTGAGTTATAAGCTTTGGGGGACAGGGCGTCTTTCAGGCTGTTTTGGTGATGGGAAAGCCTGTTTCAAACAGAATTCATTATTTTGCCCGCATCTCCCTGCCCATCCAGCTTGCTTCCCCTGTGTACCCATTATCAAGTAATATATCAGGGGGCTGTCAGCCTCCCACCTGCCTTCCTCTCATCATACTCAATATCTCAGACTCTCAGGACTTCTCTGAGTTCTCTGAGAATGCCACAGACATTGTCATGCTTTTCTTCTTTTGTATGTGCCAAGGCTATGGCCTGCAAAGCACATCTATAATTGGTGTGTTCTGCCTCTTTGTTGTGTGTACATGTGTTATGTGTGTATGCATCTTTGTTGTGTGTTTATTTGTGGGTTTATGTGTGCATGTGTTTGTGTGTATCAGTGTGTGTTTCTGTATGTGCACACATGCATGTATATACCCTCCTCGATCCTGCTTAAATGTTTCCTCATCCATGGAGTTTTGCTCATCTCCTTCAGGAAGCAACACTCCTGTGTTACTATACCTCTCCTACAGGACAGTTCACACTGTCGGGATTACCTGTCTTTGTGTTTCTTCGCATTAACTGTGGGTCCACAAAGGACAAGAACTGTGTTTTCTTTTTCTTGAGAGGTGCCCCCCACCCTAGCACAGTGCTTGGCACAAATATGAGTGAATGAATATGTAAATGTTAGTGTTAAAACCACTTCCTCCCTTACTGCGTCCGTCCATCCATCCATCCATCCATCCATCCATCCATCCATCCATTCAATTAGCCATTATCAGGCTGGTATCTGTTTTTCCTAATCTGCATCCCCCAGCACAGGAACTTTACAAGAATCATTTCTGGGGGCTGTCCCAAGTGTAACGTCTCAGCCCATCTCCTGCTTGCCACCAATGTCCCCGCCTCTTTTCTTGAACATCTCCTTAGGTTGTTTTTTCCTTCTTCTTTCCTTCTTGTCTATCCTTTCATTTGGATTTTCCTGTATAAAAGTCTGGTGTGCTCTGAGGGGCGGTCTGTGGGAGATGGACCGCTGTGCCACTTGGAGACGAACCTGCCTGTGGTGTCCATGGTTTCCATGTTGAGAACAGATCGCACTGGCCATCTCTTTTTTTCAGCAATATCATTTCTTCCTTGAAAATAAACAAACAGTCATTTGACAAAGAGGAGAAACTGAGTAGAACAGAAATCTGGGGTAAAATGAGGCTCTTTCAAGAATCAGGAGAAAAGGAGATCCTGAGGCCCAAAACAGGGGAAAGCAAAACTGGGAGTCCTGCTGCCTGCTTTCAGACAGGCAGGGGCTGAGGATTCAACAGATGGTGAATGAAGTCCCCACCTCTGCTTACTGTCACCCCTCTTCCGCCCCTTCCATCTCTCCTGATTCTGCTCACCCCCACCCCTCTCTCAGGACAGATCACTGTGCCATCTCCTTTCCCCTTGCCACTATCTTCCTGTCACCCATTCTGTCACCATTCTGTCTTTTGTGTCTTCAAAATACCTCTATGATGGGCCCTTTCTTTTCCACTCCATTGCTTTACAACCCCCTGATCCCTCTCCTCTACAGTCCAATCTGCCTATCACTAAGGTCCAGTCCTCCAAAAGCAGGTTTTAATGATGCCCCTCCCCAGTTAAAGAAATGTCGGCACCCTCAGAGCCCTGCAGGTGCACCCCCTCCGCGCTTCACAGGGTTGTATCTTACTCCACCCTGAAAGAAGCCTTTCGCTGCAGCTTATGAAACTGCCTCCAGTCTCAGGTAGCCTCCCTCCCACCTCCCTGCCTGGGGTCATTTTTTCTGCTTTCCACGTATCTGCACCCTACCATCCATTAATGAGCCCCATCCAACCTATCCTCCTATCTCCTTCTTTGCTTGCACATCAAACGTGCCTGTCACTGCTGTGGGACATTACCATCCTGCTGCCGGGTAGAATTCACAGAGGAATGTGACCTGTAACATGAATTGCAAAGAACAAAATGGAACAAAGTTAAAGCAAACTTCGAAGTGCAGGGATGGTGGGGAGGTTTCAAATGATCCCACAGATGTTAGTTTTGTCCCCTAATTTGTCTGTTGCTGCTGAAAGGTCATCAGTCTCCCACAGAGTGTTGCTGGGGGTGGGCGCTCAGGGTGACCCTCACTAAATACACGTTTATTGATTTATTGATTTATTCATTCTGTCCTTGACAAACATTTATTTACTGCCTATAGAGAACTCCCAAGTAGACTTCCCCTTCTCTGCCCAAACAACTCTGAAATTCAGTGGAAGGCACCCACCCCCGAGAGATGACTTGGACAAACTCAAGCAGCCTGAGAACAGGTTTCGCTGCCTTCGGCTCACCTTGAGCAGTAGCCAAGCTCAGCACGCTGGGAATATGCACAGAACACACACTTGCTGCGCACTGTTTGTCCAGCAATAACCTTCCTGAAGCACATGCCTGTTGGTGAGAACTCGGCCTGAAAAAGTCAACAGAGGGCTTCTGGCTGCTTCTCCAGGAGCACTGGGCTGCTGGCGCTCAGAACGCTGATCCAGAGCTTCCTGTCCCTGGTTTAGCAATTTCATAGCACGGGGAATCCTGGCCTGCCTCTCCCTCCCACAGGCCTGTGATCTGGTCAGGGCTTGGTGCTACCAACAGGGGCTTTCTTGAGGAAGGGAGCTTGTAAACCCACTTCCAGAAGTGGCTTCCTTTCGTTGCTGCTCTGGGGCTGATTCTCATTCCTCTACCTGGCTGCAGCTCCCTGAGGTTGAAACCACAAGCCATGTGTGAGTGGATGAGTGGACAGGTGGACTCTGAGGGCCACAAGGTGACTACTGAGGCCAAGTAAGAAACTAGAGGGAATATTTATTGGCAACAGAAATTCAAATGTATTTTTGGTTCAGTTTTAGAGCCTAGTCAATGATTATCTATTTTTATTATTTACCTGGTAAAAATTCCTTTCGGAGAGAGAAAGAGAGGGAAGGAGGGAGGGATAGCAAGAGGGAAGGAGTGAGAGATGTTTCCTCTGAATTTTAGAGTCGGTTCAGTGTTTTTGTGGCTATGTGGATACATCTGAAATTTCTGGCTTCTGGTTGGACTCAGAGCTGAGAGGTCAGCTGTGAGGCCTAAAGCCTGCAGGCCTGTCAGAGGGTCTGCTGGAGCAGCAAGTTCGAAGGCAGAGGGAGTTGCAGCCCAACAAGGTAATTCTCTCAGCTTCCAGATGACAAAGGTTGCATTTACACCTGGCCAGGAGGTTTAATCATCTACCATTTCCAAACACAGCAGGCTAACAACCGGCTGGGCTGAAAATCATAAATTAAAAAAAAAAAATCACCAACAAGATACAGAAGAAGGGGAAGGAGGGAAGAAGTAGGTCAGGGCCTTTGCGCCCGAGGGCCATGGGTGAGGATCCTGGGTAGAGGCCCTGAGTGGGGTCTCTGGGTAGGGACCCTTGGTGAAGGCCATGGGTAGAGGCCCTGGGCGAAGGGCCTTGGGTGGGGGCCATGGGTGGAGGACACCGGATAAGAGACTTTAGGTTGGGAGCCCTGGAGGAGAGTGCAGGGCGGGAGGCTGAGCCAGTGTTCCCCAGACAAGCACAAGCAGCCCAGTTTCCATGAGCGCCTGGGAAAACGGCCACCTGTGGGCACAGGCTGTCTTTCTCACCACAGCTGTGAGGAAAGAAGTCCCTGCAGTAAAGATCTTCCCCTGGGGACTTGCAGGGGGCCTGCGCACTCTTATTGGTTCTTTCTTTATTTTTGGCCTGCATATTTTTAGACTTAGAGTTTTTATTTTCAGGCATTCATAAATATATGCATATAATGAATACATTTCCTAAGATATTTTATATACATAGAATTGCACTATATGTAACTTATGCACACACAGACACACCTATATTGACACTGTTACTGGCACTTATTTGCCATTACCTTCTTGTTAGAGAGGCTAAGCTGTCCTTTTTGTCACCAGGTCAGGCGGTCTGGCACAGGGTTGCGTGTTCCCGGCCGTGTGCCAGACTTTCTGGGTTCAAATCTCAGCTCCACCACTCACTTGTGCCTTTGGACAAATAACTGTGGTTCTCTCAGTCCTGGTTTCCCCACCTGTAAAATGTGGATGGTGACATAGTTATTTCATATCACATAGTTCAATAACTGCTTCATAGCTATTTCAGGGGTAAGTGTGGTAATGTATTGTTAGTTATTTGGCGGGAAAGTGCAATTCAGAAAGACCAATGGACAACTTTAGCTTTAGACTGACGGTGTCTGAGCTCAGCACATGTAAACCAAATGACGATGAATTTACATTTGGTGGAAGAACTTGGAAGTGCTGAGGTTAGGTGTTAATTCACACATTGCTCTGAATACACCGAGAAGAGTCACAGATCCTCATAGGTGAATGGGATCTTCATCATAAAGTTTTTCTTGCAGGAGAAAGATCAATCTTTTAGGTGATTAGCAATAAATAATATTGAGTTTCTGCCATATACACAATACTCTGTGCAGTGCAGGGGATGCGGCAGAATTGAATCCAGGTCTTCCTCCCTCAATAAATTTACCATCTTGATAGAGGACGAGGCATACATGTAAACAGATAACTAGCAACCCAAGATAACATATGTCAAATGCCAAATGAGTTGTACTGTAGAACAAATGTATTTGTGTCTTATCTTCTACTCACACCATGAAGACAGAAACCGTATCTGTCTCGTCCACCACATCTGCATTATAGATAAGACTTACTGAATATTTCAAGTAAAACTCCCCAATTTTAAGATGGAGAATAAAAAAAGTTTGTGCAAAGTCACACAAGTCCACTCATTGCCCGTTTGCAATGTCAGGCACACGCTGAGAGCTCACCCCCCCTGCTGCATGGCACAGGGGATCAGAAAGTGCGTTGGTTGGGGTGGGGGCGGGTACCATTGTGCCAGATGCTGTGCCAGCTCCTTACATGGACTACTTCACTTCATCTTCACAAAGTTTCATTGAGGAGGGCATCGCGCTTTCCTGTTATTGAAGCAGGGCTCAGGGAGGCAAAGGACACACTCAGTTTACCAGAGGGCGAGGCACTGTCCGAATCTATTCCTTTGTCAAGGGACTGACCTGGACCGGGACAAATGTGTAGAGTGCGGAGGACTGTGGTCGTGAAGAGACCAAGAAAGAATGTGTCCCCTAGATTCTGAAAAAACAGCCAGATTCAGATAAGCTGGGAATAAGAGAGAGAGCTGGAAATGAGGTGGGAAGGCTACACAAAGCTTTGTGGTAGGCTTGCGCCAGCAGGCTGCCTGGAGCGAATGATATGTGCAAGCAGGCAGTGGCTGGGACAGTGAGAAAGAATAATCAGGGACAGATTATAAAAGACCTTGTATAACAAGAAAAGGAGGGGAGACCCCGAAGGAACAGACGCCACATAAATAAACTGGTCATGTCTTGAGCACTTAATGTTTCTGTATCTCTAGCTGGACCCAAACATTCGATAAGCCTGGCATGGCCTTTAATTTCTTCGAGCTATAGTTACATTGAATTACATAACATCTTTAATCAAGGCCACTGGAAAATTACACATAATGTTTGTTTCATATGGCATGGGAGAATTTAAAAGCCTTGCAGAAAAATGCCAGTGTCTTCCTTCCCCACTCCCTTTCTCTCTCTCTCTTTCCCCTCTTTCTCCTTCCCTCCCCCACCCCTTTTTTTTGTACTTTTGTGCTAATGGACACTCTGAAAGTATACTGCCTTATCATTGAGGAGATGGAACAGTCAATGAGACCCAAGGTGTGGACTTGTAAGGTAACAGGAGACGTTGATGCTTCTAGCAACTGTTCATTACAGTGCCAAGTGTCCTGTGGTTCTGGACCCATAGCTCTGTCCACCAATGCCACTAGTTTGGGCTTTCAGTAACGTGTATGACCTTTGACACAGCTCCTTACCACTCCTTTTCTTTTTCTTTAAAGATTTTATTTATTTATTTTTAGAGACAGGGGAAGGGAGGGAGAAAGAGAAGGAGAGAAACATCAGTATGTGGTTGCCTCTCACGTGCCCCCATCTAGGGACCTGGTCCACAACCCAGGCATGTGCCCTGACTGGGAATCAAACCGGCAACCCTTTGGTTTGCAGGCCAGCGCTCAATCCACTGAGCCATGCCAGCCAGGGCTCCGTTTTCTTTTTCTATCTGTGCAAAATAGGATCTTAACTTTTCTTTTCCCTTTGCTCATAGGAGCATGGTAATGAATAAGATGGTGTTTGCTGAAGGCCAATGGGAACCTAGACATTACACAAGCACCTCGAGTTATATGACTCTGGGTAGAACACAGTTGGTGTTGGTGTTTCTTTATTTGCTCTGATTATAAAGGCAGAGGCTCATTCAGCCTCAGCCCCCTGTCTTTGGCTACTTTACTGAAACCAGGATTGGAGATGGAGTTGCGGGGATGACGGTGGTGTGACAGAGGAAATAAAGACACCAAAACTGTTTCTTGCTTTTTGTAGGTGTTTCTTATTTTTTCTGTGTATCCTATATATTTTACAAATTTTAGTTTACAAATTTATATAACTTTGGTATCTTACAACCTACCCTTCTATAAAAAAAATAAATAAACTTCACCAACATTAAAAATTAGATGATGAGCCCTGGCTGGTGTGGCTCAATGGAATGAGCACTGGCCTGCAAACCAAAGGGTCGCTGGTTCGATTTCCAGTCAGGGCACAAGCCTGGGTTGTGAGACAGGTCCCCATTGTGGGGCACAAGAGAGGCACATTGATGTTTCTCTCCTTCTCTTTCTCCCTCCCTTCCCCTCTCTCTAAAAATAAATAAATAAAATCTATATTTAAAAAAACAGATGATGAAGAAAATCAGAAGATGAAGGCACTGGTATTTAGCTCTCTGATTTAGTTTATAAATTCTGTTATTTCTTTTTAATTCATTTTGGGGAAGATCATTTTTCTTTAAGGAGAGAAGACAAAAATAGCTTTTTAAAATTACCAAAAAATAATTGCTAAGTGGTTCTTTGTAGCTATTATGGAATCTTTTCTTGTTTGTTCCAGGCCTCAGGAAAGATCTGAGGTATACACAGTGTTAATTGTCAGTCATGTGGACATTAGAATGGAGCCGCATACTCCTCTGAAGATGTTTGGGATTTTCCTCAAAAGTCCTTTGATTAAGCAAGTCAGTCTTGTTTTCCTGTCCTCTCTCAAGATTCAAAATAAGTTGGCCACCCACTGATATGAATCTGTAAATAGACTAAATCCTCCCTTTGAACACACTGGTCCCTAACTCGCTATCTTATGAAAATGTTTGGAAGATGACAACATCGGATGGCTCAGCAGAGATGAGCATGTCTGCCCTTTGCTAAGGAGACCTGGAAGGCTATAGGTCTCTTGGAGGGGAAGGGAACACCAGGGAATTACAGACCACAAAATATGCTTGCCAAGAATCTAGGCTGTCTGACTTCTTATCACTGTTTGTGTTTTGTGTGCCGTACATGTGGTGTGTGGTTTGTGTGGTGTGTGTGATGCTTATATGGTGTGTGGTGTGGTGTGTGTGGTGAGTGTGTTTGTGTGTGTGGCATGTGTGTATGGTATGTGTGGTGTGCATATGGTGCGATGTGTGGTGTGGTGTGTCTCATGTGTGTGGTGTGGTTTGTGTGGTTTGTGTGGCATGGTTTGTGTTATGTGTGTGTGGTATGTGTGTGGTGTGATTATGGTGTACGTGGGTGGCATGTGGAGAGCATGACATGTGTGTGATGTGTGTCTTGTGTGAATGTGGTGGGCATGGTGTATGGTGTGTGTGGTGTGTGTTTAGTGTGTATATGTGTTGTTATAGATATATATGGTGTGTGTGGTATATGTGTATATTGTGTGTGGTGTGTATGGTGTGGTGAGTGGTATGTGTAGCAGGTATATGATTTATGTGTGTGGTGTGTATTGTGTATATATGTGATATGTGGTATGTATGATGTACATGTGCTGTGTGTGTTTGGCATACATGTGTGGTGTCATGTGGTATGTGTGGTATGTGGTGTGTTTGTGTGTTGTAGTGCATGTGGTATGGTGTGATGTGTGTGTGTGTGTGTGTGTGTGTGTGTGTGTTGGTAGTGGAATAATCTACAGAGATGTAGATTTCCACTTAGCCTTGTGCCTTGTGGGAGGAAGAAATGTGGAGACAGTTTTTAAAAATATTTTTTAAATTGAGATATAATTGACTTATTGCATTAGTTTCTAGTGTAGAGCATGATTTGATATTTATATTTAGTGAAATAATCACCACAATAAGTCTACTAATATCTATCACCACATGTAATTACAAATTTTTTTTCTTGTGACAAGAACTTTTAAGATATACTTTCTTAGCAACTTTCAAATATACAATACTGTACTAGTAATTATTATCACCGTGTTTACAGTATGTCCCCATGACTTGTTTTCAAAAGTATATTGCCACATTACTGAAGCCCAATTATTATTTCCCTGACCTTTTAGTATTCCATATTTCTGCTCATTTCTTTACTTCACTTTTTTACTTTAAAATAAATCCTTTCTGCTCCCATTTATTTGATTTCCCCCATCATCTTCTTTTTCTCTATTTTCTAATTTTTTCCCTATTTCTCCTAATTCTAGTATTAAACTTCCTTCCTCTGATTGACTTTCTCTTGCTACTCTCTCCTGGAGCTGTAAGTCAGAGAATTTGAACTTGACCCTGCGCACAGCCAGAAGCATCAGCTATACTCCATATCGCGTTCCTTTAAAACACAGCCTGCCAGCACGGGAGACTTGTGGAGTTCACAGTATGTGTGTCCAAGTCTCTGCTTTTGTTCTGCCTTCCGAATTCACATTGTGATTTTAATGACTGCTAATCAGAGAGAGGTGGCTGTCACTCTACTTGTTGGTAAGTTGACAAGGAGCAAAAGAACCAAAAGTGTGCAGGTCGCGGTGTTGGAGAAATAAACAGGCATTGTCTTTCTTCCACAGTTCAGGTTGACTTTAATTCTCTTTACTTTGTGGTTGCAATAGGGATCCTTAGTGTTTCTGAATAAGAAGGGAAGTTTTAGAAGTAATTTGCAGAAGATGTCATGCCTGCAGAAAATTGGCAAAATGACCAGGTTGGGGGTATGGGGGTTTGGAGAAGAGAGGAGACCTAAGTTAAGAATGGTCTGCACATTTTTCTATGTTAAAGTTTCAGCATCTCTGCACCCCACTCCGTTCGCTGTTTCCTGTCCGCCCATACGCTAGTGTCCGCACCCCAGCAAAGCTTTAGCACAGTGGTGAAGACTGCAGTGAGACTAGGTTTGAGTTCCAGCAAAATAACCTTTCTGAGGCTAAGTTACTTCAACCAAAAATAGGTACAATAGGACCTGTTGTTAAAGTAGATGATCCCAGGAAAACACTTGGTGCCGTGTCTGACACTAATAAGTGCTCACACTGTTATTATCGTTACTCACTATTGAGTCAGAGAATCTCAAAGCGCACGCCACACAGTGATTGCCCTGCTACCCAGGCTGGAGCCCCTCCCTACTTTGCTCACTTCATAGTGAACCAGGAACTATTCTGAAGGAAGTTTTGAAAAGTCTTTTACTATTGTGATAGACATTTCCCCCTTACATCAGTTATCTACTACTGTGCAACAAATCAACCCCAAATGGCCTAAAGCAATAAGCTTTTTTTATTTACTCCTGGCTCCGTGGATCAGCAATTTGGGTTAGGCTCAGTTGGACTGTTCAGCTGGTCTTGCCTTGGTCCACTGGTGGGTCAGCCGGGAGAAGGGGTCTCAGATGGCTTCACTCACATGATGGCGGTTGGTGCGGGCTGTTGGCTGGGCCTCTCTCTCCCTGTGCTCTCTCACCCTCAGAGACGCTAGCCTGGCCTCTTCACAAGGTGGCAGTGTTCCATGAAGACAAGAACAGAAGCTGCAAGGCCTCTTGAAAGCCTAGACTTGAATGTTGCACTTCTGCTGAAGTCCTCTCAGATCCAAAATGTGGGTAAATAGGCTCTGCCTCCTGATGAGTGAAAACTGGCCATGCACGTCCTACTCAAAGGGATGTGCATACAGCGATGGGAGGAATTATTGTGTCCATTTTTGCAAATAATCTACAAAGTCCACCTCTGCCATCAGCAGTCACATCCTTTCTCCATAAAACAAAAACAAACAAACAAACAAACAAATGCTCATCTCCCAAAGGTTCACCCCCTTAGGGTGCATGAGGCTTGAAGTCTGGGACACATCATTGAAATTCAGTCCAGATCTGGTGCGGTTTCTCTGGTGCACCACAAAAAGCACCGTAGTATATCTTTAGGGTAGAATGGTGCAGAGACCTTGTATTTTCAGTTTACAGGATTCTGCACCATTCTGCCCCTAAACATACTGTGGTAAGAAAAACCAGACAACCACTGTAGACATTCAAATTCAAAAAGGGAAGGACTTGGAAACACATAGCAGACACACTGGTCTATGACATTTCTGAAACTTAACTGTGCTATATTTTTAGGTCCCTCTGCTCTAAAGACAGAAAATTTCCTGATTAGGACCCAGTTTTGCTCCCTGAAGGTAGTTCCCTAGTTCATTGTTCTCCTTGACTTGTGGCTCTGCCCTCTGGTCTCTTGGCTCCATCCCCTGAGATATTTCCTTTTCTCTAAGAATTGCCTTAGGTTTTCCACTGAATACTTTTCTCATCTTGTTTCCTGTCTATAGAAAGTTGGACAGCCAGAAGCCTCTTTTCATTTTGAATGAACGCTGTCCCTTCTAGTCTAAGGCAGTACAACTTCTTTAAAAACTATGTGAATTTCTGGTATATCAGATTGTAGTCCACTCCAATAGACGGACCTCTCTTTACTTTGGGCAGCAAGTTAAGCAGATGTAAGAAAATGCCTTTAAAATGTGTAAAGCTCTTGTCCTGCTGAGAGAATCTACTAGCTTTTCCAAGGTGTTGATAAAGGGTTTTTAAGCCATACCTTTGGTTTCATCTTTTCTTGAAGCCATTTCTTACTCTGAGCATCTTTTGCCAACTGGAAAGACTTGGAGATAAAAGACGATTTTCTGTTTCAATCAAGCAAATACCAGGCCTCTAAATTCCCTCTAAGTTCTATATCTACACTCCAAATTCAAAATTCTATGTTCCCTCTAAATTCTGCTTGCAAACTGAGTAGTTTCTTTTTCATCTTCTCTTTCTCTCTCTCTCTCTGGCTTCCTCCCTCAGGCAGAATCTCCTTCCTTAGATCCACAGCTCATAAGGTACATTTTCTATCTTCCAAATTACTGCAGGCAACATTTTGCTGATTGTTCTGTCACTAAACCAAGTGGACGGCTTTCTTTCCAGTCTCAAAGAGCAGTTTCCTCACTGCATTTCTAGTGCAGTGAGTCCACTAACAACTTTCTTATCCCTTGTCCAGCTTCTGCCTCTCCCTTGTCCTAAGGCTAATGCCACTTGTTTTAGGTTATTCATGGCAACACTCCACTTCTAGTCCCAACTTCTATACCAGTTGTTTATTGCTGCCTCACAAACCTCCCCAAAATGTAGTGGCTTTAAATAACCATCTATCTGTTTGCAATTCTGTGAGTCAGCAATATGGGCTGAGCTCAGCTGGCAGTGCCTCTGCTGGTCTCACCTAGGGTCACTCATATGAGTGCAGTCAGGTGGCAAGTAGGCTGGGACTGGCCATCTTATGGCCTTCACATGTCTGGGATTGGATTGGCTAACAGCTGGGCCTCTCTCTCCACGTGGTCCCTCATCCTCTAAAAGATTAGCCTGAGTTTTTCCAGAGGGACAGCATCACAAGAAGGCAAGAAAAGAAGCTGAAAGGCATCTCAAGGCTTGGGCCTGGAAGTTACAGTGTCACTTCTGGTGCATTCTGTTGGTCAAAGGAAGTCACAAGGCTGGCTCAGGTCCCAGGGGTAGGGAAATACACTTCCGCTGTCAATGGGAAGAGTGACAAAGTTCCACTACAAAGGGGTATATGAATAGGGATGGAGGAACTATCTCAGCCATTTTTGTAAACAATATACCTCAATCATAGTCTTGAACATAATATTCAAAGCTCATCTTCCCCCTCACAATTCTACATATCACATAAAATATTATTCCTCCTCATACTCATGAAATTGTACACCATTATCTGAGCTTCTTTCTCCCCACCTCCTTATTCAATTCCCCATTGCTTGCCTAGGCTCCAAATATTCAGGCATCGACTTAAAGCCAAACCCCCATGTCTCTCCTCATTCCACACCTTTCTCATGAAAAACCCATAAAAAGGTGAGGCCTTGCTATAGTAAATTCTCTCGGGTTCTCCTGTCCATTTTTCATAAGAGTCTCTACACATAAGTCACGGTTTAACTTTCCAGGTATAATAATAGTTTACTGTCTGATGGCTTAGTCATTTCCAGCATCCTGGGAATAAAGCAGGGAGTAGGTAAGAATTACTATGTCTGACATGCTGCCGAGTCTGTGGCTTAGTTAGGAAGAAAACCAGTCCTTCCTGAATCCCACTGCCTCTCTGTTCAAGTTAGAATGTGAATAAAATATTGTATTCAAATGTTGCTTCAACATTTCATGGCTGTTCTGATAATTACAAAGTTGCTTAGCCAGTCCTGACTGATGTGGTTCATTGGGTTGGGCGTTCGTCCTGTAAACCAAAAGGTCATGGGTTCAGTTCCCCGTCAGTGTACATGTGTGAGTTGAGGCCAGGTCCCTGATTGGGGGCTGTGTGAGAGGCAACTGATGTTTCTTTCCCCCCCTTTTCTCTCCTTCCCCTACCCGCTCTCTAAAAATCAATAAATAAAATCTTAAAAAAAAAAAAAAGATTTTACTCACTCAATGAATTGTGAGTAAAGCTGGTTTACACTGTGATGCCATTTTCTAAAGGTATAAAGCTAAATTAGTCAAATCTTTAGAAGTTACCAGAAATCAACTGGGAGATTTGGAGATAACAAGGGAACAACAAAAAAGTTGTCCTGTTTGTCCATACAATAAACTATTTTGTAATTTTTCTCAAAAAAAGAAAAAAACCAAAACACTTTCAACCCAAACCTTCTCAATAATGCTGAGATTTTCCTACACACCCTAACTGTCCTTAGTCCATGTTCCCAGCTGCTTTTTGTAATTCAAATATCTGTTTACTTCCAGAAGAAACAAGCAAAAGGAAACACCGAAGGACACCTCTTTCGACATCGACCTTGACAAACATTTTAGCTCACTGAGGTCAGTTTCTCATTATTAAGAACCAAATGGACAACCTTTCTGCTGGTGGACACTGCCGAGTAAGCATTGTTGAAGTCTCCCTTCCTGCAGTTTTCCTAATTCAGAGTCTCCCAAAAAGCTTGAACAGCTGTGGAAGCTCTTTATTGGAGGTTTGAGCTTTGAAACAACCAATGAGAGTCTGAGGAGCCTTTTTGAACAATGAGGAACACTCACAGGCTGTGTGGTGCTGAGATAGAAACACCAAGTGCTCCAGAGGCTTTGGATTTGTCACGTAGGCCACTGTGAAGGAGGTGGATGCAGCCATGAGTGCAGGGCCACCCGGTGTGGAAGGAATTCTTGGGGGGTCAGAGAGGACTGTCTCAAGAGAAGACTCTCAAAGACCTGGTGCTCACTTAACTGTGAAAAGGTTTTTGTTGGTTGAATTAAAGAAGACACTGGAGAACATCACCTAAGAGATTATCTTGCATGGGAAAACTGAGGTGATTGAAATCGCGACTGACTGAGGCAGTGGCAAAAAGAGAGGCTTTTCTTTGGTAACTGTTGATGACCTTGACTCTGTAGACAAGATTGTCATTCAGAATTACCATACTGCGAGTGGCCACATCTGTGATATAAGGAAACCCTATCTAAGCAAGAGATGACTAGTGCTTCATCCAGCCAAAGAGGTTGAAGTCATTCTGGAAACTCTGGAGAGGGTTGTGGAGGCAGTTTTGGTGGGAATGACAAGTTGGCCATGGAGACAACTTCAGTGGTGAAGGTGGTTTTGGTGGTAGCTGTGGTGGTGGATATGGTGGCAGTGGGGATGGCTGCAATGGATTTGGTAATGGTGGAAGCAATTTTGGAGGTGGCGGAAGCTACAATGATTCTCACAGTTACAATGATCAAACTTCACGTTTTGGACCCGTGAGAGGAGGAAACTTTGGAGGCAGAAGCTCTGGCCCCTGTGGTGGTAGAGGCCAACACTTTGCCTAACCATGAAACCAAGATGGCTCTGGTGGTCCCAGCAGCAACGGTAGCTGTGGCAGTGACAGAAGGATTTAATTACTGCCAGGAAACAATGCATAGCAGGAGAGGAGAGCCAGAGAAGTGACAGAAAAGCTACCAGTGACCACAGAATTATTTGTAAAGTCAGCCAAGCACAATGGTGGCTGAGCCTAGCTGCTACAAAGAAGACGTGTTTTAGGCAAGACACATGTGTATGGGCACAAAAAATGAGGGCTGTCTTCGTAACTAATTGTGTACCAAGTTATTTTAGTTTCTGTCTTGTGGAAAGTGTAAAGCATTCTAACAAAGGGTTTTAATGTGTTTTTTTGTACTCATGCTGTTCATTCCTAAAAGTAATAGTCTGTTCATGATACTGAGTGCATATGTGTTTTAAAAAAAGGAACCAGATGTGAGGGTGATCTGGTCATGACATCTGTCATCCGATGGATCGCCAGAGTTGATTCGGCGGATCTGGCTGGCTAGGCGGGTGTCCCTTCCTCCTTCACCGATCCACGTGCATCCCTCCCAAAGCTGCTCCGTCAAAGAGGACGACCTTCCTGACTAGAGCAGAGGATCGGTCTTTGCTCAAGGGCATATGAGTAGCTGTGCTCCCCTGCTAGAACCTCCTAACAAGCTCTGAAAGAAGGAACCAGATGGGCACCCAAAGTCTTTTTTCCTTCTACTTTATTTTTTTATTGTTTATTCTATTACAGTTGTCCCAATTTTTTCCCCTTTTGCTCTCCTCCACCCATCCCATCCCCACAGTCAGTCCTGTCTCCATTGTCCATGTCTGTGAGTCATTCAGGCACATTCTTTGACTAACCCCTTCTGCTTGCTTCAGCAGCACATATACTAAAAGTGGAATAATACAAAGAAGATTGGCATGGCCCCTGAGCAAGGATGGCACACAAATTTGTGAAGTGTTTCAAAGTCTTTAAGAGGCCATGGAGGAAGCAGCAGCAAGAATGAGATCCATTAGGAAACAGCTCTTGTGTGACGCTTTCACAAGCAATGCCACGACTCGACACAACTCTGCAAAGCAAAGCAGCTTGATTTGCCACTGGTGCAAGTTAGCATCTAACATTTCCCAGGCAGCGGAGCTGTGTGTATGAAGCAACGTTGTTTAGTGGTTAAAGTCTGGACTCAGAGCCTGACTGCCTGGGTTTGAATCTGGGGTCATGGCTTGGTAGCTGTGTAACTTTGGGCAAGTTGTCTAACCTCTCTGTGTCTCAGTTTCTTCATCTGGGAAATGGAAATAGTAGTAGTACCTCCTTCTTTGTGTTATTGTAAGGACTGAGTGATTAGAAGTGTGCTCCATACTCAGAAATGTTGTAAATATTCAATAAGTTAATTCATAAGAAGAAGAAATTAAAAAAAACATTTTTGATGAAACTGTAGAGACAAAAAGAACATTAATACATTAAAATACCCAATTAACTTGAAGGAGTATTGTGAAGGGGACTTTTCTGGGGTATGAGACTGTATAATTATTATAATAACTAAAATTGTAGAGCTGCAACACTCCCCTCCTTGAGGAAAGAGCCTTTATTATTCGCAGGCATTCCTACTGTCCCACATCCATTCTCCCATGGGAGGAAGCACTTCAGTGCCTGGGCCTTGGAGTGTGGTGCACGTCTGTCATCACTCAAGTCTGTGACCTTTGAGCAAGTCTCAGTTTCCTCATCTGTGACATGGGTGGTGGGTTTAATGCGAGGACTAGAAAAGACAAAGGAGTAAGGCACGAACACTTGGTTCAATAACTTCCTCTTCCTCTTCTTCTTATTATAAATGTTTCCCTTAATCTCAGATCATATTATCCAGACTGAAGCTCTATGAAAGCAGGGACTTTATCTCGCTTCTCTTTAAGGCCCCTTCAAAGGTCATTTATGATAATCAGCAAGTGATAGTTGTTGATAATATAATGATGATTGATGCTAGAAATTCTGAGACTTTTTTGGAGGACCAAAGAAAGAACAAGAAAAATTCTGGCCTGGAACATCCCAGAAGACCCATTCTGAGGCCAAAAGAGAGGTAGAGATATGCAGGAAGCCTGTGCTTTCCCTGTCCAAAAAATTCTTTGGTCAAGAGCCCCATTCTTGACCAAATGTAGCTATTTATTACCTGACTCATGTTACTGCTAAAAAAATTGGCTCTGTGATATTCCATTTCAACTTAGTTTTTTCAAGATCCCATTTTCTAGTTTTACATGGACAATAATTAATATTGCTAAGTGAATTCATAAAAAAACAACAACAAAAAAAACCCAAGAGCCTCATTTTGGCTTTGCCACTGAGTTGCTGGGAAAATCATCTGCTTTATTTCAGGTCCTGGTTTCCTCATTTGAGGTTATCGGGAAGGTTCTCTTTACCTCTGAGATGGGGAAGGTCCCAGATGAAACTGGTTGCAGCCAGGTCATCCGCCACTCAATACTGGAAAGGAAACCAAACAGACAAGATGAGGAACTTCCTCTCAACAAATATCTCGTAATTATGCTGATTTTTAAGTCACATAATCAGTCTAAAAGCAAATCCCACCTCAATGGAATTTATAAAAGGATTAGGAAATGGAGAAAATGGAGGCAGGTTAGCAAGCCCATTTGATTTCATTTAAGCCCATTTCCCTTCATTCTTTACTGGTTTTTAACTGGTTAGGGTGGAGAGCACAAACAATTCATTGACTTCCATGCCTGCACTGATTTTTTTCCTATTCCTGGCTTGCTAATATCTAACTACTTTTAAGGGGCTCATCCCTTCATTCGCGATACTGAAGAAATGAGAATAAAGAATCTGTTTGGAGGTGGCCTGAACAATAAGGAAAATCCAGGTTAGGAGGAGACACAAGGACACTTTTAGTCTCAATCCAGAAAAAAAATGTATGTCACCTTGACTCAGTTGTAGCTGCGAGCCTGGGATCTGAAGCCATTTTCTGCTTTGTTCTCTTGCTTTATTTTTGTAGGTTACTGCACATGTGTCAAATGAAATGCCACTCAATTTGATTAGCATTAAGACGAGCTCATTCAATTTTTATTGTCATGGCTTATTACGAGCAGATGAAATAAATTAATCAAGGCGGCTGTCAATTTATCCAAAGTCAGCCACATGCAAATCTCCCTGATATTTGATCAAACTCTGGTTCACACTGTCCTGTACAAAAATAAGGCACTTTGAAAGGGACGATGTCCACCTTTTCATCTTTGACTTTTGGCTTTAACCAAGGAGAAGGTGAGAAGGGTGGCCGTTAACTGGTTTTGAAATCGTACAGACATCTGTGTAGCTTCTCGGGTGCTTAAGCACGCTCCTATGCGTGAAATAAATATATCTTTACAACAGTTCTCGGAGGAAGTCCTGTTCATCTTTTTTCAGATAATTTATTTGTTCATGCTTTACAATTTTCAAACTACAACTTGAACTCTCTCAGTAAATAAGAAATTTTAGTGTTGTCATTACAATTTTAAAATGAGCAAAGCTCAATTTGCAGGGTCAGTGGCTTCCCCAAAGTTTGCTGCTGCTCAGTGTCAGTCCACTGTGGACCCCCAGCTCTCAACCCCAGCTCCTGGGCCAGCAACAAAGGGCTCTGACTGCACGTGGTACCAAGTCAATGCCAGATCAGAACCTCCACACCACTCTCTGCTGTAAACCTGCTGGGGCCCTCATCACAGTGCCACTCTCTGCTGTAAACCTGCTGGGGCCCTCATCACAGTGCCTACCTTCGTCTTTCGATGCTTTGCTGATCTGCCAGTCTTTCCACTCTGTTTGTGAACTTAGGGCAAGAACTCTGTCCGTCTTTGTTTCTCTAATGCCCAGAACAGTGTCTGACACACAGGGGGACCTGACAAATGTCTGTCAAGAAACAAATAAGCAAACAAATTCACCTCCCTAGGCAGATTCCAAAACAAGTATTTTACAGATACTAAAATTTTTGCACTTGTGTATTTTAGTGTAAATTAAAATTTTGACTGCTCCTGATAAGGAGAATTAAGAGGTTTTGTATACGAAACCATCTATTTTTCCTTAGACAAATGTTGTCCATTCACTTCGATCTAAGCCTTGAAATCTTATCAATCAACAAATATTTGAGTATCTACTATGTACAAGATGCTGTGCTAGGTGCTGTAAGGGATCAAAGAAGTACAAGAGGCTAGCCAGCCCTTCTCTCAGGGAATTTATAACTCTATGGAAGATTGGCTTCTCTTTGTCCACTGAAAGGTCTTTCCGTGGAGTTTATAGTGCTAATAATAGTCACAGGAGTGGGAAGAACCATGACAGAGTGAACGTGAGGATGTTTCTCAGAAAGCCATCCGATTGTCTATTTTATATTTCAAGACCTTCTGCTATGGCTGTTTGGGGACAGGCACTGATCCTTTAGAAGTTAATTCTCTAGATAAATAAAAGGGACACTGCAGACGCCTACATGTTACAAAATGCAGGAGGTGGGGAAGTGAGGAATAGGAACCCTTTCATCTTCAAGGCGAGAAAAAATATTGCACGGGTCCAGGACAAACAAGACATAAATTTCAGGCTTGAGCCCCTCCAGAGCTGCTTCCTAAGCTCGGTCCTATCAGGCCTGTCAGGACTGAGTCAGCCTGAGTCACACAGCATGAAAGAGGAGGTGCTCTTCCCAACAGCCAGTGTCAGCCCTCAACTCCCGGGGGCTTACTCCATCTCTTCCAAATCCAGCTTAAACCCCCAGGGGTTCCGGTACCGGGAAGTGACAAAGAATTAGAAGACCAATGGTGACAGCCAAGGACACCTTTACAAACCAGGGGGAGTGGCATCTTTCTGGAGCCAGAACTTGTGAGTTGTAAAACTCTCAGAGCCAGACAGAGGGAAGAAAGCAGATTTCTTTGGGGTTCTGTTGTTTATACTTAAGTGTTTGGTCTTAGAAGACCAAAATGGCCCTGTAAAGGCCTTGTCACTAGAGATTAAAAACAGAATTACCTTGATGTAGCCAGACACATCTGTTCCTCTTTATTTTCTTTCGAATGTCTTAACTTTTCTATTCCTATGTATGTGGTTTTGTGGGCTCAGACCCTATATGTATTTTAAACAATGAGGGTCAACATTTATTAAGTGCTTATGATGGTGAGGACCTGTTCTAAACACATAACCCTGTGTAGTGGATACTATTATTATTGCCGTCCCATTGTACAGATGGGGAAACTGAGGCAAAGATAAATTCAGCATAGCTGGTAAATAGGAAAGTTGGAACTTAAACCCAAGCTGGCTCTGGCTCGCGTGGCTCAGAGGACTGAGCGCCATCCTGCTAAACAAAAGGTAGCCGGTTCGATTCTCAGTCAGGATACATGCCTGGGTTGCAGGTCAGGCACCCAGCTGGGGTCTTGCAAAAGGCAACCAATTGATGTTTTTCTCTCCCTTTTTCTCCATCCCTTTCCCTCTCTCTAAAAATAAATAAAATCAAATGTTCAACACAGGCTACAAGTTTCCAGAATCTGACCACTTAACCATTAAGGCATAGTGACTCTTAGCTGCATATAGGGCAAGTTCATAAATATAAGAAAGGAAAAATCAAACCACATAGTACAAATTCTTTCTGAAGGTATCCTTGAAGACTCATATATGAGGGCATGAAGACAAAGCGAATAATAGACCACTTCTCATCTTGCCAGTTGTAGTCCAAGATATGAGAAGGACATTCATCCCCAGCTAGAACTTGCCTAACATTCTCATGGAGAAGTGAATCCTGCTTCAAATGGAACTGGGAGTGCACTGGGGTGTTATGTGTGTGTGGTGGGAGTGGAGGCAACCGAGGCAGCAAACATTAAGGGATGAGATCAGTCAGCGCTGGTGGATGTAAACTATGGAATTTTGCTCAGCATTTAGACATAAGAGATTTGATATAGATGCACCAACCTGTATTTAAAACACATGGTGTTGGTTGAAACAGCAAGAAACAGAACAAGGTCTCTAGTCACACTATCTTTAAGGTAAATTAAAAATATGTACACAAAATGGCACAATGTATTGTATAAAGATACATGGGGGGCCTATGAAGGGGAAAGGATTGGGAATGAAAATCTAGAAAAAGATTGAGAATCATAAAAAAGAGAGGAGAAAAACATAATCTGGAGCAACATGGTCCTCATTGGGAATGTGGAGGGCGAGTTGTTAAATGTCTTGTCATTCATTTATTCAGTCACTCATTCACTTAACAAATACAGTATTCGTGGCCGAGGGATGAGAGGCAGGTGGCACAGGGGAAAGGCAAAGGCTCTGGGATCAGGGAAACTAGAGTTCCAACCCTGGTTCCAAGTGCACTTGATGGGTTGCTTTGGGTAACTCTGAGGACTGAATTTCCTAGGCTGCAAAATGGGAATATTGCCTAATTCATAGGGTTGATGTGAACATACAAAGCTCCTTGCATGCCGTGCTTGACCCAGAGTATATTTAACAAGCCCCTAGTAAGTAGTAGTTACTATCTCTGCTGTACTAGTGATCAAACAACGACAGTCCCTGGGGCCTGGTGGAAGAGGAAACCTGAGACAAACAGGTGCACAAAAAAGTTTAATTTATCAAAATTAGTGCTACAAAGGAAAAGATGTGGGGTGCTGTGAGATCGTTTAAAAAGTTTTGAACTTATTTTAGGGGCTTATTGTTAAGACTTTAGAGATGTTTAAGTTATTGAATAACTTAAAGTCAAATCAAGGAGTCCAGCCAGAAACACTTATGTGATATTGTTCACAACGCCCTCAACGCAGGTGGACATGATGACACCAGGCAGCAAGTACTTGCTTGCTGAGGGCCCCCAGTGTTCAGAGAAAGGCAGAAGTCTCCACAGGCTGATGGGAGCTGAGATAGCTTGTGGGATGCTAGAAGGGTTGGAGGGTGGAGAAAAGCATGAACAGAGTAAGTACTGGAGGGGAAGAATATGCAGGGTCTGGTGGGGACTGGGAGCAGACCCCTGGCCAGAGACCCCTGGTCTTGTTCAACCTTGTCCCCTTTGGATGAATGTAATAATTTCATACCCCCTCCTCCTCCACACACACTGCTGGAGATATTGATCTATGCCTTTAAAATTGGCCAGCCAGCCCCGGTTATCTTCTGTGGCTCTCCATTAACCAAAATTTGGTGGAGTTTTCTTTTTTGTAATTTACATTGGGACAGCAAGAGGCATTTATTTTCATTTTCCACATGTAAAATTATCATACCAACTATGCTTTTCAAGCTACACTACCCCTGCCAGGAAGTTTTGAACTCGCCACCCAAACACACGCCCACCACCACCACAGTTAACCCCCAGCTTTGGGCCCTCATTTTTCCTTAGACCATTGATTGCAAAATAAGTAGTGTGGGTGGGGGGAGAGATAAGCTCCTTTGGAAAGTAGGTTAGGGCCAGATAAGAGGGCTTTAAATGTTGCTAATGTCCCTGCTACTGTAACTACCCCTACCTGGGGCACAAATTCTTACTTGAGGTGGGCAAAGGAGGGCCATTTAGGGGCACACAGGAGGGAAGTGAGCTCACCTCTGTGGGATCCCCTTCCACAAGCCAGTACACAGTCCTTGTTGGGTGGAGAGGAGGTAATCTGATATATAAAATAACTTGGTTGGATCAGCCCCGAGGCTGGGGAGTTGAGAATTTCCACAAGATCTGTCTCTGAGCCCTTTAGTTTTTATTGTCCCAGAAAACCAGAAGCAGAGGATTCTTCCCATTCTGTGAGCTCCAAAAGCTTTACTTCCTTAAGAGCAGCTCACTTTCTTTAATTCTAATTTGGGATCTCCAGGTAGTATTGGGAGGGTGGTCGGGGAGAGGGAGTTCTCAAAGCCATTTTAATATTACAAATGGCAAAAATTAATGCACTGACCTGGGATAAGATGCAGAGGCTAAAGAAAGTCATGTCCTTCCCCTTGTGCATTCACTCAATGTGATGACACTGGTCATCTACACTATTTGCAAAGATGTGTCACTTGATAAATGCAGTTTGTTTGGTAGACAGGATCCTCGGTACATGATGGTGAAAGAGGTAGTGGTTGAGCAAATATTGGGGCTCCTGTTCTCAGAACCTTGTTGAATAAATGAGAGAAGAATCAAATTCTGCTAAGCAAAAGGGGATAAAAATACAGGAGAGTGTCATAAGGCTGGCAAAGCCACCTTCTGCCCAGGGAAGAACCATGGTTAAGACCACAGAATCTGGGAGAATGAAGTGAGACAGAGGTATTCTGCCACTATTTGTGATTGTCTTTGAGTGGCAGTCACCTATTGCAACCAACTTTAAGAAGCTGTTTTGAGTCTCTGCCAGGCTTCCTATCCATATTTGGTGTTAGCTGGTAGCTACCCACTGATGCATGAGTAGTATTGTATTTGCAAGGACAGGCAAAGCAGCCTTACACCCACCTGTCTTTTCCTGCCCCCACCCCACTCTTGCCCAGAAAAGCCACATTCAGGTTAGTTCTGTGCAGGAAATGGTGTTAAATCTCATTGGATTTCAATGATAAGAACAACTCTTTCTTCATCTGCCCATTTTCCCATCCATTCATTCAACAAAAAGTCTTTTTGCAAGGTCTTGTGGGGACTGTCGGGCTCTCCATCTCTGAGCCTAGGTTTCGTGAAGCTGATAATTCCCTAAACATTGCAATACCAGCTCAATGACAATACTGGGGATGACAATTCCGATACTATTATAACTTCAATGGTGAATTGTAATTAGCTGATGTTTGGCCTGGTGGTTGGAAGCTTCCTAAGCCCAAGTGGCTAGGAGAGGAGCCTGGCTGGAGTGGGCAGGCAGTGGTGATTCTGGGAGGAGGCAAGACTATAACCAGGACTAGATTTAAAGGACCAGTCTAGGCAGGATCAGACTGAGACAATGGTTTCTCCCAGGGGTACACCTCTGTATGGCTTCTACTTACACACCTGGATATGGGTTACTTCCAATCCTATTTCAGAAAGTGGATCAAGTATGAACTGGGAGTGGGTTTTGAGTACAAGATTCCTACTTTTTTTGTTTTGTTTTTTGAGCAGTGGGTGTCCCAGCAAATAGTAGTCAGGAGACCAGAGATCCAAGGGCCCTTCCATACCTAGCCTTTGTCCCCTAAAGCCCTCAAAGTCCAGGTAATTGAGTTCCTGACAGCTGTTGCCTGCCAACAGCAGTTGCCTGCACTGTTGGAAGGGTCAGAGGCAGTCTTCCTGGTGTCAGCTAACTCCAGTGCTTTCCAAAAGGCAGTGAGTGAACGTTGGTGCACTTGACTGAGCACAAGTCCCTGACTTCTCTCAAACTTAGCCAATGGGCCAGCCACTTGGAGGCTGATAGAAATGCACTGCTGTTGGGTGAGGAGGAAGGAAAACAGGGGGCCCATTGAGGACCTACCAAACTAGCTCCCACTTTGGCACCTAGAATGGTCAATTTTAGCTGATCAGTTTCATTTCGCAACTTGGTTATGTGATTCCCAAGCATTATCTCTTATCTCTAAACAGAGGTGTGAAAACAGAACCGACTTGGCACAGACTGGCTGCCTGAAGGAGGGTCTTTGTGTGCGGCTCAAGGCTTGTAAGGTAGAAAAAGACACAGGATGTTGCCCCGTAGGCCCCCTGCCTCAACTCACCTATTTTTGCTTTCCTTCATCAAATTAGACCAGACACAGGTCCACGCATATAAAAAAGTGGCCCCTGTATAGAGGAGAGATAATACTCATGCTACGATGTAGGACTTCAGCCTCTGCCCGGGGTGAACATGCAGCCCCAAATGAACTACTCAAATAGCTCATGGATGTTTCCCAAATGTGTAGTGAGGCTTATGCACAAAAATGCAGCCGTCACTATTCACCGCCTCTTGGGAGTGAGAAGCAAGATGGCGCCCTGCCAGGAGCCTCACAAAGCAGCGTTGTTAATGCCCCTTTAGATGCTCCTGTGTGGCTTCATCCGAGCAGAGGAGGATCTGTTTACGCTGACTGGCTCCTATTGACTCTTCTGGGGGACGGGAACTACAATGCTGGCCTCTGTTAGTCTCTGGAGTGTGATGGGAGTGCTTGGCCAGTGCTTGAGGGTGTCCTATGATCCTTCTTGGTTGGTGGGATACTGAATTACACCCCTGGAGGGTGAGCTCATTCCTGGACCTCAGAAAACAAGTTTCTGACTAGGTTTGGGGCAGAGGGAAAACTCCAGGCATGAGATTTGTTGAGAAGCCCATTGTCTCCTTGCGGTGAGTCTAAGGCAGTATTTCTTAGAGTTGGGTCCCTGGGAAGCTGAGGGTCCAAGAGTTCATCCAAAATATATGCGACAGTGAAATCTGTGGGGCTCAAACACATCCTTCTCCAAAATCACGTTGATTGTAGCAATGGTCTCATTGTTGAAAAACTTCAGCAGTTGTTCAGCTGTGGGGTTTTTCCCCCTCCAGAAAGGCTTTACGGATTTCAGGCCCTTTGTCATACTAAAGGGATTACAAATTGAGTAAAGGGAAGTCATCAGCCAGATCATGAGGTAGGACCCCGGGTCAGAGAGGACCCAAGGCCAGCCCCCATGGGCAAATCGCACAGTCAGATTTGAATCTCTTTCCACTTTCTTTCAGGGACTATCATCACCCTGGGGCTCTGCCCTGGGAGGTACTCTCTGTCACATTCTTGCAGGATTGGCTTTCAGCAGACTAAGGGATTCATTACAGCTCCTCAGTGATGAGGCTTCATCAAGGGCAATGCACTACATTAAAATCAGTATATTCCCTAGTGACCTAAAATGTACTCTTTTAAGAAACTGTCCCTCCCATCTCTTTCCTTTATCCCCCACCTCCCTGTCCAATAAGACACAAAATCCACACCACTCTTCTCCCATGAAAACTATCCAGTTTGGCTGGTGGACCCCTTTCCAGGTCCCTATATGCATGACATGTGACATCTTAGTTCACTTCCTCATCTCTAGGCCTCCCTCAGACCATTCTCTGTCCCTTAGCCAGAGTGGGGTTCCTAAAATTAAAATCTGCTTGTCATTCTCCAGCAGAAAACATTTTCAAAATTTTTTTTTACATTTAAATTCATTGATTTTAGAGAGAGAGAAACACCTATTTGTTTTTCCACTTATTTATATATTCATTGATTGACTCCTGTATGTGCCCTGACCAGGGATCCAACCTGCAACCTTGGCACATTGGGCAAATGCTCTAACCAACTGAGCTATCTGGCCAGGGTCAGAAAAGTTTTTAACAGCTTCTTGTAGATTTGGAGAAAACATAAAAACCCTTATATAGCATTCAGAGTCCTTAAGAATCTGGAACCTTCCTCTCTCTCCCTTTCCTTATCCTGTGTCATTCACACACCAGATTTCTTCAAGTCAATTCTGGCTGCAGCCCCCATGTGAGTGTTCTGCTGGGACCACATCTGTCTTGTCTTTCAGACTGAACAAATGAGGGCAGGCAGAGTGTCTTAATCTTTCCTTCTACCCCCAGCCCTTCACAGAGGTTGCAAAATACAGGTGCTGAGTAATTGCTTGCTCAGTCATTTTAACAGAAATCTTCCCACTATGTATTGTACACCTTCTTAAACAAAATGTTTTCAACCATATTTAACTGTTTTTGGTTGGCTCCGTTGTTTTCCTGGAGAGACTGTGCTCGATTACCATTGTGTCTAGGTATCATGGAGAGGGTGCTGGCCCGGAATCCTCATGCTCCAGACCTGGGAAGGGTAGAAAAACATTTTCAGAGGGTACTCTTGTCTGAACTAACAGCTTTTCAAAACCAGTTTGACCAAAGAAGTCTACTTCTTGTCTTCTATCTCATGGAAATGTGGCTCTTGAGAACAATATATTGGAGCTGATGGTTACAAGACCCAGGTAAATTTTCTCCACAGAAAATGATGTGACAATTATTAACACAATGGAAGTAGATATGTGTTTCCAACATGACATAGGTCCATGGTATTGGCTAAGGAAGTGAGTTGAAGAAAAATTTGGACAGTATCATTCTCAAATATCTGTGTGTAATTTTTTGTGTGTATAAAAATGAAGGACTATGTTCATTCCTGAGAATGGGATACAGAAAAGAGGGAAGTGTCACTTTTACGTGATGTTTTTGGAGTGGCTTGAGTCCTGAATTACCCCCATGTAATGAGGGTAGTGTAGGGTTAGGGTACATGACCTTAAAACTCTAACATGATTAGCAGTGACATGATTGATTTTTCCCTGTCACCTGCCTGCTTCCTGTCTGTCAGAGGTCACTGTCTTGCCTTCATTGCATTTAAACAGGGGATTCTGAAAGATGGGGAAGGTTTTCCAAGAATTAAAGTCATGGCCCACTAATGGGGAAGGTGATGGTGAAGGAGACTCTTTTTGTCAGGGGACTTCCCTGAAATGACTCATGAGGTGGCCAGTGTGGGTCTGAGTCTTAGTGTGTGGTGGGACCTCCAGCAGCACTTTATTCTTGTCAGGTATGCTGTCCGAGAGAACGTGTGGGTTTGGGGTCATGTGCGGATGTGTATGTTGAGGAAGAAGTGGTGTAACAGTATGATGTTAATAACTACCACTCACTGAGTGCTTATTGTGTCAGCACTGGACAAAATGCTTTACAAACATTCCCCCACCTACGCCTATGATTAAATTTTCTCCATAAAACCTATAGATTTAACAAAAATTCTCATTGACTTCCTCCTGCCCCTGATACAAAAATTAAAGTTTACAGATAATAAGTGATAAAGGCAGGTCTGGCTGAATCCAAATTTCAAGGACATCACACTGCACAGCCTAACCTCACTACCTCAGGGAGTCCGGTTACTGTAGCCACAGTTGCATGGGAATTCAGGGGTTTTCAGGCATCTGCTTGAAGATGCCTCCATAGCACCGAGAGGCAGTGTGGTGTAATGGAAAGAGCTCACACCTTGCAGGCTGACAGACCTGGGTTAAATCCTGACTCTTACTTGATAACACGAGGACGAGAGCCTTTCTGAGCCTCATAAGGCTGTGGTGAAGAATAAAGGAGCTGCTGGCCCTAAAACACAAAGCCCTGCTTGGCAGACAGGAAGAGGCTATTCGCAGTGTGGATGTGTTCCCCACTCCACTATGGACCACTCCGCCCTTTCACTCACCTTATCCCATTTGACCCTCACGAGGTGCAGGAGCTGGAGCAGGAATGATCAATCTGTCTCCCTCTCCCTTTAACTGACTTGCTTCAGGCTAGAGCTGATTATACTCAAGTCTCTGCTTCCTCACTCGTTATCCACCTCAAACTGCTTGAATCTGGTTTGGACTCACCACTCAGTTGGAACTTCTCTGGCCAAGGTCACCTGTGGATTTCTTGGGGCAAAATCAGTTGGATACTTTTCTGTCCCTGTCATGCCTTGACCTCACAATGAACATTCTTCCCCTAGCTTCTAGGTCTCACACTTTCCTGTGGTTATTTTTTTCTCCCCTTGCCTCTCCAGTCGCTGCTTCATTATCTCTCTTTTCTTCCTCAATGGCCCCTTACATGTTGTTGCTTCCTGGTGTCTCTCCTAGACCCTATTCTGATTACTTCTAGTTCCTTAGTACTTCCAAAACCCATGGATTTCTTTTAACCCAATAACCAGAGCAATCTTTAGACCTGGGCTTGTCATTCTCTATTCTATCAGACCTACCCTCTGCTCCTGGGATAAAGACCACAGCCTCCACTCAGAATGGCTTTGAGGTCCTACCATCAGGCTCTTGACTACCTTTCAAGCCTCATCTTGCCCACTTGCCCCTCATGCTCTGGGTCCCTTTCCCCCAGGCCTTTTGCACGTGCTTTCTTGTGCTACAACACTCACCCCACTGCCCTTCACCCTCGGGCCCTTCTGCTTCCATCTGCACCCCTCTCCCATATCTTTGCCAACTGACTTCCAGTCTTAGTTTAAATATCACTTCCCCAGGAAGCCTTTTCTAACCAGAAGTAAGACCCACACCAGACAGGATCCCCCTGGTTATATGTCTTTCTCAGTGTGCTGTACCTTTCCTTCCTAGCATGTATAATAATTGTAATTAATTATTTGTGTAATCATTTATTGAATATTTTTAATAATTCCCTCCAAAATGTAGGCCTGCTAAAAGTAATTCCCGTTGGCCTTAGGCACCCTCCATCCCTTTTGAATCCAGTGCCTATAAGTACGAGATCCACACCTGTTGGTCAATTGAGTGGGTCTATGTGGATGCTGCCAGCTGTCTCCTTCCGGGTTGGCTTCTGCTCTCTCTCCCTCCAGCTCTCTATCCACCCTCCAAACCACAGAGTTATTTTTTGAAGCACAATCCTTGATCATGTCATTCCCCTCCTTAAACACCTTTGCCAACCTCCCAGTGCCCAAGACAAAGTTTAGACTTCACTTTGCTTCTCTCCACAGTCTCGTTTTTAAAAATAATCTCATCCTTGGAATTCTAAGTTCTGTTGCATTTAACTCCTTCTAGTTCCTGTGACTGGTCATCCTCTCTGTCCTCTATCAGGTTTCATATGCTTTAGTTCAGCACCCCAGCCCATTCATTTGTCCAGCTACATCGTCTCCCTGGCCTGGCTGGGGTGTGTCTCCTGTGTGCCCTAGTAAAATCTGTGATATCTCAAGCTCAGAGTTTGTCCACATGTCTGTCTCCAGGGTGGAAGGTCTTTGAGGGCAGAGCTAAGACTTGTTCAGCGTTGTGTTCTCAAACCCCTGAAATACTGAGCCTGGCACACACGTTTAGTAAATTTTGCGGAGTGAAAGCTTAACCTGATCTGTAGAGCCTATTGTCATAAATTAAGCCTCATATCATTTGAATGATTGGTCCTGCTCCCCCTATACCAGATAAACACATTGGTTCCTCTAGAACATTGAGGAACAGCCACTCCAAAGAGAGAATTCATGCTCTGTTACACAATATTTGGTGATGTGCAGGGGGGTGGATGAGAGAGGAAAGAGAACTTTGTAGGAAACTTATCTCTTTAGTTCTCTACTGCCTGCTATTTCTTCTTTTGCTAAGATAAAATAAAACACCTTTCTGCACTCTCTCTCTACTTACTACCTGTGAGTGCTGGTTGGAGGATTTCTGGGAAAAAGTGGTACACTATATCATGCAATTACCAACATAGGACTCTCTCTAGGTTTGAGATGTATAAAAGAGCTTCTCCTTTTTTTTTTTTTCTGTTCTAGGCAACAGGGAAGAGACATGCTTTTAAAACTGTGGGATTGGATAATGGGCACCAAGGCCCACTAACACCTAGGTGTATTCAACTCTGCAGGTTCCCCCCCTCCCTGCTTACCTGCTATGCTCAACTTCAAATTGTGCAGCTCACTCCTGCCTCAAGGCTCCTGCATGATCCTGCTCTAAGTAGTTATCAACCCAGGCTCTGTGTTAGAATCACCAAGCCTTTAAGAATATAGATGTACAGGACTTTCCCAAAGTCATTTGTACAAGAATTCCTGGGATGGACTTGAGCCCCATAAGTTTGAAAGTTTCTCGGGAAATTCTAGTGTGCGCCAGTGCTGGGAACCACCACCCTAGGCCTTGCTGGTCTTCCTGATAGAAAGTCCTCTCTGTCCGACCTAAGCTCTTGCCTGAGAGATGTTACTTATTTCCTAACTTCTTGTCCAAGGCACCCCCACTCAAATAGTCCTCTTATGCGACCTATGAAGACATTCTATTTGGAGCAGTCTCATGATAGCCCATTATGGTTATTTGTGATGGATTCCCCTGCTAGGCTCTGGGCTTCTGGAGGGCCCTCGGTAGCATAGATCAGAATGCCCAGGACATTGTGGGCTTTTAATAACTATTAATTAGATTGAATTCAATAGAAACCTCAGTTGCTTTGGGATTCCTGTGAGTTGTGAGGGAGTTAGTTTCTCCCTTTCCTCATCCATGCTGAGCCGAGAAACTGTGCCCTTTTTTATTTTGCCCTGACAATCCACCCTTCATGATGTGGGCCACAGTGACTGCAGTAAGCCCAGGTTGGCTCAAACATTAATTACAGGATTGTTTCGAGGGCCTTGGAACACACTTGGAATGGTTCAGGCCAACCAACGTATATGAAGATATCAAAGCAGTGAACCGAACAGTGTTTTGCAAACAGATTGATTAATAAATGAACTGCAAAGGCTTTACCCTAAAAAAAGGAAGTCCCACCAAGTTTCAACTGCTTTGGCATCTGAAGCTTCTTTTGCAAACTCAAAGCTGCTTATTATAACCCCGAACGGTTTCCACTGGTCCTGTTTAAATATTCATCCCAACAGAACACTAGCCACTCTCCTACGAATGTGCACATTTTTCAGTCCTTACTCTTTCCTCACCTTCTTCCCTGGCCTGGAATGGATTTCATGTTATCACTGAGAAAACCCTACTCACTATTTTGGTCAAATTTAAATGTCAGTCTCCTGGTGAACCCAACCAGAAGCAATCCCTGTCTCTTCTGTGCTTCTAAAATACTTGCTTTCTTACCATTTAATCACTCATCATTCTATAAATATTTATGGAGCACCAGATATGTTCCACGTTCATTTATCCATGGTCTCATGCTATATATATTTTTAAAAGATTTTATTTATTTATGTTTAGAGAGAGGGAAGGAAAGGAGAGAGGGAGAGAAACATCAATGTGTGATTGCCCCTTGCACACTCCCTACTGGGGACCTGGCCCACAACCCAGGCATGTGCCCTGACTGGGAATTGAACTGGTGACCATTTGGTTTGCAGGCTGGCACTCAATCCACTGAGCCACACCAACCAGGCTCATCCTACATTATAATTATTTGTGTTTTATCTCTTTGAGAGCCGTGGTGTTTGTTGCTTTCTCCCCTCTGCCCTCCACTCAAAGTAAAGGGCTTTTCATAGGTTTACATGCAATATTGTGGTTGATTGAATTGAATCTTGTTACTAATATTCTTGGTAATGTGAACTGGGCACAAATTTCCTTCTTGATGTGGATAAAAGTATCTATTTTGATCTATCAATGATCTGTAAGTCATGACATCTATAAAAGTTGGGCAGTGACTTGAGGATGAAGTCTCCAGTAATGGCTTGTCACATGGTGCCATCGAATTCTTCCAGCTGGGTTTGTAATGGGTAAGAAACACCTTCTTCAGTTGCTTCCTTGGCAGTGAGGACCTGAGTAGTTTGGAAACTGATTCAGGTCCCCACCGCCCTCCTGTCCTCACTGGGTCCATGCACTGTATGTGATTCGCATGCGGCTGTTTCCTGCAGGGCTGGGTGCTCTGTACAAATGTGTGTCAGTGGACTCTCTGCTCCATATCTCTGGAGTCTCCTGCTCTAGGCGTTTGCACAAGTGCAGGGTAAGTACAAACCTTCACAAATCTGTTCCTGTGGTAGCTGAAATTCACCTGGCTGCTCCGGCCAAACGTCTCACTTGGATTTCTTTTGTGTGTCTTTCAGTTCACCTTTTGCTGGCCACTGAGGCTTCTCTGGCAAGATGTTTGCTTTCCCAGTGACCAAGTGAGAGCTGCCATTTGGTTTCTTGATCACCAGATTGGGATTTTTCTAATTCTCAGAAACGACTAACAAACCTATTTTTCTAAAAGGCTAGACATAAATTCCACACTGACACTAATTACGTATTTAGAACACAACTAACTTCTGAGCCCCATACCCTTTACAAGATCTGTCCCATGTTTCCAAGGGCAGGTTCTGCCTTTCTCCTTCCTGTCTTGGGGAGTGCTACCAAGCCAGGAGAAGTGAAAGACTGCCCAATGGAATAGCCCCTGGAAGAAACGAAATGCTGATGAATGTAAGGGCAGCCTTCAGGTGACTTTGTGCAAAACGTAGTTTCTGTTGGAAACGGTTTTTACAAAGTCAAGATGAATTGGTGTGTTAGTACAAAGATTTTTTTCTTCCTTCTACAAATGATCAAGGAAAATGGATTTTTTAAATGTAAACATTCTCTTGTAGTATTTACAGCTTCTCTAATATAGGAGGCCAAAGGTCTGCGAGTTTAAAGTAAAAAGCAGGAACAGGGAGATAACAGTTCTTTTACAGTTTGATTATAATCTAAATATAACAGGAAAATCGCTCTCTACATAAAGCGCCATGATGAATAAATATCTGGGTGAGGAGATTATTGAGTCTTTTTTCCTTTCGTTTTCTTTCCGCTAAGTTTTCTTTGCCTTTGAGAAAGGCCTTTAGTGATGAAGACAAATAGCGATTGAAAGAAAAGCCTGCGTTGGGCTTTGCTGATAGAGCACTTTGGGGAAACGATTTGTTAGGGCAGAGAAGCTAATACATAAAATGTGAGCCCTCGGAGATCACCCAGTTCAATCCTTCATCTCACGCGTCAGGGTACGAGAGCAGCAGGTGTACAATCTGAGGAACACAAAGCCTCATCTCATAAAATTTCAGTATCTGTCACCTCCGTGTATCACGATACGCATCCCCTCTGTCATGATACATAAGGAATACATTTATTTTTCTCTCAAACTGGTGGTCTAATGAAAACCCCCCTAGGAAAGAAATCCTTAAGTTATCTCCATAATCACCTCTATTCTCTTTGATTGCAAAGTCACTTGTTCAGGGGAAGTTGTTATTGGTCTCCCCCCCCGCCCCCCAGGCATTGAGTTCAAGGTATAGTGGGCTGGGCTGGCTCTTACTCTATTGCTGATCATTGCTACTTTAAGGTTCTGTTCCTGCCCCCTAATCTCCCAAAGTCTCACCCCCATAGGCGAGCAAATGGTGAGAGTTGTGGGGGGTGGTGCGGCAGGGGCTCTGAGGGCAGTGTTGAGAGCAGTGGATTCCTCACCTCCCCACACCCTCCACTTAGGCACAGGTCTGCTGGCTCGTACAACTCAGTGGGACAGTTGGACTTCTCCTGTTCCACTTGGCTCTGTGGCTGCTGACAGCATTTGGCTCTGTCCACTGGCACCAGCGGCAGGCCTCAGTCCCTGTTTATACTGTCTGTATGGGATGTGTGTGTTGGGGGGGCTCCTCTGGAGCCCCCCCCACTCCCACAGGCCCAAGAACCCAGTAGTGAGTTGGGCCATGCTCTCCCTCCAGGGAGAGAGAGGAACAGCCATCTTTCCTACTCCTTCCTGGGACTTCCTGTAGCAATTTTTTTTATAACTGCTTCCCAGTCTGCCTACCCCCTTCTCTTGGATGACAGTAACTGTGTCTCATTTATCTCTGAATCCCTGTGTTTAACCCAGGGTGGTCCTTTAATAGCTGTTTGTTGCCAATGTGATGCTAAATGGCCATTTGAATCCGTGAGAGCAAAAAAAACCACACGCCTTTCCTTTCAATCATTTGTTAAGTAAGCAGTCAGTGAGCCCATACAACAGAGGTGCCAGAGCAGTGCTGGAAATGCATTTGTTGCTCTCAAAGGAACTTCCAGTTAACTAACATGACAAACAGACTAGAGAAACTCAATCAGAATGTGCTCACCTGTGGCATGATAGGGACTAGACCCTCATCTTCACCAGAAGAACATTGGGAGAAAGTCAATGGCCTCAGTGTCATCTCAGATATTGTTTTCACCATTCATAAAATTCAGCCGGTGTTAGGTGACATGTGGAAGAAAAGTAATGGTTGATCTAGTTGCTCTTGGTTTAACCACCCATTCATGTGTATGCTCTCTGCATATCTCAAAGAATTTCTCCCTGCAGGGGAGCAAAAGACTCAAGGCTTTCAAATAAAATCACTCAGACACTATTTTCCAAGGCCCCCTATTGGCTATGAAGACCCAGACTTGTCTCCTGCATCCTTCCCTGTTAACACTCTTCAAGAAATTGTCGGGATGAGAGTTTATGTCCTCCTGGAGAAACTGTCCCTTTCAAGAGAGGTGTTGTGAGGCACAAGCAGGCAAACTCGCAAAGTGTGTTCTGAGCCCCAGATACATTCTGTTCTATCTAAACAAATAAGCAAATGGTATGAAATATGTTTTAGAAAATGCACCCCACAGCATCTGCAAAATATTACTGGGTGGAGAGCAAATTCTGCCCTTACCTTGCTGTCTCTCGGAGAGGGAAACATAGGTGGGGGGCGCTTTATTTGCTCAGCATCCAAAGCCAGATCATGCTCGTGACTGTCCAAAATGCTGCTGTGAATAGCAAGAGTATCACAAGGGTTCTCAAATAGGAAAGTGGAGTTGGAACAAAGAGCAGGCACCAGACAGACTTCCTCTGTTAAAGATTATCCAACGTGTCACCTGGGTGCCAACATTCCCATAAACCCCAGCAGCTCTATCTCACCTAGGGAAACTTAACGGCTTTGAAACCTTGCCCGGGACTAGTAGCATTCCATGAAACAACCTCATCACAGGGGAATGGGCTTTATCTCAGAGACTGTAAGTGTGTTTGCTTTAAAGATGATTAACCACGCTCAATGATTACCAGATTTCCTAAATTAAACCTGATCTCTTGTTATAATTATGAATCTCACAATTTCATCAAGAGGAACATATCAGCGAGGAGAGTGTAAATTTCTCTGAATTGGTCTTTAAATGAATCTGCAAGCTAATTCCCAATTCGAGGAAAGCATATACAGGACAGTTTCTCATTTGCAGAAGGCTGCAACCAGAACCAGGTGCCTGGCCAGAGAAACTTTCTCCCAACCTCTGCCCTGACTTCTTCCTTCTAGAGCCTAATTCTTTTAGAAAAATGAGGCTCTCGAGGTTCTTGATTTACGATAGAGAAAGTTAGTTTCTCCTTTTCCTTCGCCAGGGTCAGTAGGAGAAGCCCGTCACTGGCAGTGACTCCACTGAACCCTTAGGAAGGCCAGGCATCATCCTCTACTTTTTGCTTATTTTAACATCAGCTCCCATTGGCTTCCAACCACACGGCCTAGTTCTGAGCAGGGAAGGGCCTGCCTCTCCTGCTGAATTTTGTTCCCTTTGCGCCACTTGCCTGAAGGTGTTTACCCATCCTAAGGGCTAATCTATGAAAATCATTAGGGAACAAATATAATAGAGCAGATTTCAAAGTGAGTGTGGGTGGTCTATGGGTGCTAAATGGTCTGAAAGGCTTTGTGGAGAAGATTGATACTTGAGCTGGGTCTTCAAGAGTGAGCAGGGTTCAAATGGGCAGGGAGGGAGTGTGTTCCAGATGGGGAAATGTCATGTCACTAGTACGGCAGGTATGTGCTTATTTTGTAGATGTAGATCCTTTGCTCTAGTTTGTAGAAACATGTGGCAGAGCTGGGAGGTTTTAAAAGTAGAACTAAAGAGTTGTCCTTCTGGAACTGGGCTGCAGGTCTTGGGTAAGAGCTGCCTTTGAGGACCATCGAGGAGCTTTCTGGGTCTAAAACACATGGCTTCCAGATACCTAGATGTCAGTGGGCACTGGGTGTTCAACAAACATTCTGCCCACCTGAGGTCACTTGCCTTTCTTTATCTGACCACCTGTTAGAGGTGGCAACGAGGACTGAGCGGTGAGCTAGGAAGATATTGTGACTCTACTCTTACAAGCTTGAGCTGTTTTGGATCTGTGAATTAAACTCTTTCCAAAATGGAAATAATGATTCCCTATTTCCAGAGTTAACCTGCAGGAAGATATGAGGTTATGTATAACATGCCAGGGGCTTCATAAATATTGGTTTCCTTTTTTCCTTCCTGTTTTGCTCCTCTGGAGGGATTTTTCTCCTCCTCTCTTTTATTTTGCCTGGCTGGAACTTCCTTTCTCACCTCCCGCCACCCACCCCAAATTGTCCCAGGGCTCCGTTTGAAGGACCCAAGTGTGTGTACGGAAAGATTAAGCTGTCCTTCTTATAAAGGAGAAATGTATTCAAAATGGGGCACATCAAAAGTGAATGTAGGTGACAAATGTTTATATTTGGAAAGTGCTTCTCCTTTGATCTTGGTTTCTATTTTTTGAGAGCTTGACAAATGTGCCCTCTGGGCCTTGGCTTCAAACATCTTCAGTCAGCAGAGCACTTTAGAGGAGGTGAAACTCATTTGATCCTGTACTTGCTGTTCCTCCTGGTCCGGGAGATCCGCCGTCACAGAATAGGCCGCCTCTTGTCTCCCCGGCGCACTGCCCAGAGCCAGCGTGGCTGCCGTCGAGGGGCCACCCACCTCCCTCAAGTCCAGTTCTTAGGGCTGCAAATGCCAGAGGCAGAGGAGACCGTCCCTGGCTCTCCTCTTTAGAGGCTCTCTAGTGCACTTGGCCATTATGAACACTTTCCTGACTCCTCTGCCTTCCTCCCTCCTCCATGAGGTCGCACTGAACCTTTGCCGAATAACCCTTGATGCACTACTTGGGAAGGTGCCAAAGGTGATTCCCCCAGGGGAAATGCTTCAGGGTGGCAGTGTGGGGTGCTGGTTTCAGGTGAACATCTCCAAACTGTCAGCCACAGAGCTGATTTTTCCAGGGTTTCTTAGACTTCTTGGAAGATAAATCTTGACAGACTTTAGAAAACATTTTCAGGCACCCATCTGACCCAATTCTTGCAGGTAGGTTAAGGTCTCTGTGTGTGAGGTGATTTCTGCAGGACAGCAGTGCTGGCCGCCTTATGCTGGTTTTCAATGCTCCAATCATAAGAAAGCTGTGGCCAGCTGAGCAGCTGATTTTCACTGGAAGGACTGCTTGTCCACAAAGTGGTTTCTTTCAGTCCAGACCTATGTCTTCCCACTTTTGGGTCTTTGAACTGAAAACAGACAGAAGGCCACTGAGATGATATCTCCTATTCCTGCCAGGGTAAGTGTCCAGCTAGCCAAGGTGGGACCCAATAGAGTATTTCCAGAGAGGGACTTCAATGGCAGGAATTGTTTATTTTGGTGAAGGAATGGCTGAGGAGCCAAACAGGGGACAGCGAGACAGCCAAGTGGTTAGCTACAGCAGGAAGCCGTGACCACCTCAGGCTGGAGCGATAAAAGGAGTAGGCATTACTTGAGTGGAGGTAGCTAGAGCTAGAGGAGGAGCTAGAGCTGGAGGAGCTGCATCCTCTACTGGCAGAGAAGTGGGGAGAGAAATGCTCTTCCTCCTCCCCATCTCCCACCAGAACCTCTCATTGGCCATTGCTGATTAGACAGAAGCCAGAGGACTCAGATCCCGGGAGCACACAGCCCGCAGGTGTCAGCTACTCTCTCCGCAGTCTTAGGACTTAGAGCCAAGCAGGGGAGAGTGAGAATGTTCTCTGGCTTCCAGTCTCTAGAAGTCTGCTTTGGGATTTCCTCCTTCTCTGAAAACCAGAAAAAGCTAGAGAGGAAAAGGCCCGAGTCCTGGACAGAGAATGGTATGAGATTCTGCCAAGCCTGTGCTGAGTGCAGACAGAGCCACACACCCATGGGAGCTGCTCACCAGGCACTGATATTCTCACAGAAACACTCATCCCTAAATAACTTCTGGAGCTCCCTCACCAATGGCTGAGATCTGTGCCTCTGTTCTCAGAACGGCTGGCTTAGGCAGGTGGCATTTCCAAGAATGCTCTGGCTGGGATTAGCAGGTTATGAATTCCCCTAGAAGGTCACTGAGAAATGTGACTTTTGCATGCCTTGATAATTAAGAGATACAATTATTTGGCTTCTTATGTAAATATTGGGTTGTGGTGACATTTGGGTTTGAGGACACTGTAGATTCTGGGAATCTGCAGTGTATTCTACATCTCTTATTTGATTGTGTGTTTTTGTTTTTTTTTTTTTTAATTCAGCTCTACAGACACTGGTTGCTTTCTTATCTACATGTGTCCTGTGTATGATGTGTGAGAATATATTTATTGAGAGGTTGGGAGGAGGGCATGGGTTGCCAAGCAACACTCTGGAAATATAGTGCTACAAAGTTTACCCTTGTGCTCACCTTGGGAAAGATGTTTTGCTGCCCTGGGCCTCAGTTCTCTCTTTGGAAAATGGGAGTTACAGATACTTCCTAACTCTGCCACTCTCAAACATTCCCTCAAACACACACTTTTTGATGGTGTTTAACAGCAACGCATTTTTTCCTTATTTGTAAGTATATGTTTATTGTAGAAAGTTTGGAAACAGAAATATTTAAAATACAAATACAAACGGCCTATGATTACATAAGCCCCAAATAACCATTGCTAATAATTTTTATTAAATTGAATATATATTTTAAATTGGGGCCATACTGTGTATATGTATATATATAAGTTATATATATAGATAGATATAGATATATATAGATATATATAGATAGTTATATACTCTTCCATCTAATACTTGGTACGAAGGTACATGAGTATTTTACTTTTATTAAAAAAACATTTTAGAAAATCAGGGAATAACATCCTGGTTGAAAGGATGTGGATGCACGGATGCACTGCATGTTGTTTGGTTACTCCTTATCATTAGATGTTTATACTGTTTTCAGTTTTTCTCTTATAATTATACTGTGACCAATATTCTTCCCATGAATTTAGAACTTAGTACCTCTAAATATATAAATATAATTAAGAGGTGTCGACCTTTTACAAAGAAGACAAAGTTTGCCCCCCCAAACAACACATGTTT
>VMDR010007725.1:0-39304 GCA_007922815.1 Macrotus californicus
TGACTCAAAAAGGCAAATAATTTAGCAAACTGAAAATATCCAGCATTGAGAGTGTGAGTGTGCGTGAGAGAGAGGGAGAGAAATCTGTAAGGATGTCTCCTAAAATGTTAACAGTTGATATGCCTGGGTGTGGGATTTAAGGTGATTATACTCTCTCCCTTATACTTTTCTGCATTGCTTTAATTTTTGAAATACAATTTATTTTAATTTGGAAAAACAAAAACACCATGCCAAGAGTAAATTTAAAAAAAAACGAAAGAAATATCTAGATGTTAATTATAGTTGTCTTTGGTCTTTAAGAGGAGAGACCAAAGGTGTGTCTTCCTACTTTCCTCCATTTTTCAAGTTGTCTTTTACTGAGTATGATGGCTTTTAAAATGAGGAAATACTCATATATGGTGAGGGTGATGATAGTCTGGCAGACTCACATGGGGCCCAAACACAACCTTTCCTCCTGGTTCCCAGGAAAGACTCCTCTGTGGTCTGATGGACAGAGTCCGCCGTTATTTATGACCTAGCCACTCAGAGTGGAGGCTCATTTGCCTCTGAATTAGATCTCAAGGTCCCCTTGGATTTTTTAGGGTCCTCTAACCACTGCTACTGCCACATCAGTTGGAATATATTTTTTTGAGGGTTTGGCCCAATTTTTTCATTAAAAATATAATGTATTTTTAGTGGATACGATTTTGAAAGAAGCAAGGAAAACTATAATCCATCACTGAAGTAAATGGTTATTAATCTTTTGAACATTTTTCTTCTTAATCATGTCTTAATATACAACTGTATATCTATTTTTTTCCAGTTCCCATTACGTTTTCCTCTATCATTAAAAACTCTTAAATATATTTTAATGGCCCAAGCCCAATTCTTAAAAAGCTTTTACTTATTCCATATCATTTCAAATTGAAGGACATTTTATATGCTCAAAATAAGTTTTTTAGAGGAGCCACGAGAGAGATTCCTTCCTATGGCTAGAGCGTACATCTGTTCCTCTCCGATAATCGCAGCTCTTCCATAATCTTAATTCCAAACATCCCCTCTGAGCACCCCACTCTAGCAATCTATTGACCTCACTGGGTGATTAATCCACTGATCTTCTTTTCACTGCTATACACCCGCTTTCTGCCCTCATTTCCTTTCTTATTCAGACAGAGTTTCATGGTCAATTATTTTGCTCACTCCTTTGCACACACCCTCATCTTTCTCGCTCCTCTGTTGCTGGCCACCACGCAACCTTGGGTAAACCCAACTCTCTTCCTCCACCCCTGCATCAAATGTTCAAGCCCTGTGTTTAACGCTACCTTTATAGACATCCTTTAAATATTTATTCTCTTTTCTACTTTCACTATGGGTACCTTATTTGGTGACCATACAGCTGCTCTTCAGGTGTCCCGCTCTTGCCCATCCACCCTCCACCAACCCGACTCACCAGTCTGTCCTGTGCTCCTTCTGGGCTGCCTTTCCCAGATTCTTTTCTCTTCCCTGCTTTCTGAGCTCTCTCTTGACTTCTGTTTGTTCTCTCTTCCTTTTCTGCTTGTCTATCTCTTTCCCCAAACCTCAGAAGGAATAACTTGATAAAAATAAAGTCGCAGTGGGTACAGCAATTAGTCTCAGGTTCCTGTCCTGCTGTGTGACCTTGGGCCAGTCATTTCACTTCTCTGGTTCTTAGTTTCCTCCCTAAGCAGTAAGATACACCTGATTCAATAAACCTGGAGATAATTTAACCCTGCTCTTAGAACAAACAAACAAACATGATTCTGAAAATTTAATAAAAGAAAAATTAGACAAACAGTCCCACTTCCCTACTGTCTTCACTATAACCATTCTACATCCATCACCATGCTAAGGTAATGTCATCCATCTGATGAGTATTATTATTATTATTTTTGTGCTGAAACTCTCCTTGGCTCATCCACACATCCCACCCAGGAACTATAATGGAAATCCAAGCACTTACCGTGAATTTCTCATAGAGCTCGTAGGTCAGGAGGGGGTTGGGCAGCTCCCTAAAGTAGAGCTTGCACAGTGAGCCCACACAGTGGATGTCCTGGAGGTACACTTCCCTTGTCAGGTCTGGACACTGATCTGAGCCAAACTCTTGCCTGAAACAACACAGACAGAGACATAACAATCCCAGGAACCTGTGCTCCATGTCAGCAGCTCAGAGGTAAAAAGACCCTAAACTGCTGATCTGACTGTGTATTGACCCCAATACAAAAAGACCTTCTATTTCAGGCACAAGGAAGCGATGGGAAAACTTCCACTTCAGGTCTGGATCTTCCCTGTGAAAGCAGCTGTCATTGGAAAGACATGTCCATTTACAAATGGATTTCTCATGGCATTATGTTCAAAGTCCCAGTTATGAGCAGTGGGGAAATATGAAATCAGTTTGCCAAAGAAAAGCCTGTAGAGATTTCAGTTTTTCCAAAATATTGTTCTACTGAAGTCCTCTTTCTTGGAGGAGAGAACAAAGCCAGGATGAGTCAGACTGTTATCACTCATCCCCACATACTCATGCCAACAAACTTGTTTTATCTAAAGTCTCAAACCTAATCAATGATCTCTTTGATGCAGGTTGGAACCTTCTAGGCTGCCTGACAGTGACTCCCACAGGAGAGAAGAACTTATAAATCTCTTGTTAAACAACCTATAGTGGGGTGTTTGAAAACATCAACAGATTCCAGGCCTCGTGTCCAAAGAAAAACATTTTCTAACAAGGTTACACAAATACTCTGACTCAACCAATATACACTTCCAATTAAAAATCTGTTTTTAAAAAAGACAAATTTAAGCTTTAATTCAGAAGAGAAGTTAGGCTTCATGAGAGTATTCATTTGGTCAACCAAATAGTGACAAGGACAACAGGCCTCCCGGAGCCACCATTTCAAATCAGTTTGCTCATTCTCCTGTAGTTTGGTTCTGCCCTTTTAATAGAGGTTGGGAAACCCCTGATGCTGTCAGAACTCCCCCAAAACTGAGTGGGGCCTAGAAAAGGAAACCAATGGCCTCATAAGTTCATAGCCATGTGTTTTTCTAAGAGGGCAGAACAAGAACAATTGAAAGCTTATTCATTTATTTAGCCAAAAGTTTCCCTTGTGAAGGTTAAGGTCGGTCCTTAATTTAAAAAAAAAAAAAAGACCATCACCCAGGTGTCCTTCCGTGATATCAACTACTGTGTAGTATATTTTAGAACTACGAGTAAACCATTAAAGAGTATTTGCTATTGAAAGTCTAAAAAATGTCACACTAGTCAGTTAATGAAATTATGTAAGTATATAGTTCCATTAAAATCCCTGGTTGCAATTAACTAGTTATTTTTTTTATAGCCATCACTTCTTTAAGAATAAAAATATTGCTGTATTTATTCAGTACAATCTTATTACAATTGAGATTTAGAAAGGAGAGTCAGAAAACCAAATAGAAATAAGAAGACAAAAAAATGAATTATTTGCACAATCTCGTACTATATTTTTCTGTGTATAATGCACACCTTTTTGACCAAATTTTTGAGGGGAAAATAAGGTTGTGGGTATATACTTACACACATGGGTAGAATGCTTACACACCACGGGTATAATAACCCTGTGTGTAATGTGCACCAAACATGGGTACGCATTATAGATGGCAAATACAGTGAATTTTACATACTTACTTTGTAACCAGAATGCTTTTATTGTTTTCAAACTCTACATTTACAACTAAAAACATTTAATAAATATATAAAAATAACATCTAATAAAATATGTTCTTTTTCATGTCAAAGTACATAACCTATTGTTTTAGTCACAAAACAGTATATATATTATATCGTGTATATGCATTGTACATCATATATACATGGTGGTGAAAGAGTAGGTTTATAGTTGTGAGTACACAAAACACAGAATTTATTCTTGTATTATTATTTATTAGTTATTTTCCATACCAACTGTAAACCTACTTTTGCCCCACCCTGTATACTGCACATATACTATGTATACACTCCTTTTATTTTATAAGTAATACATATAAAATATACACACACATATCTGTAGAGTTTTTTAATTCTCACCCAAGGACATTTTTCATGGCTTTTTTTTTTTTTTGAGAGAGAGAAAGGGAGAGAGGAAGAGAGAGGCACAAAAACATCGATTCGAGACAGTTGGTTGCTTCCATCACGTGCCCGGACTGGGGATCAAACTCGCAATGTAAGTATGTGCCCTGACCCAAAGTTGAACCCACACCCTTTCGGTTATGGGACGACACTCCAACAACTGAGCCACGCCAGCCAGGGCACACATATCTATGTTTTGTGTGGATTATTATACTGTAAATTCAATGTGATGGAAATTTCTTCCAAAAAATTTGAGGATAAATTTTAGAATTGCTTAAGTTCATAGAATTAAGAATCATTCATTAATTTTAATAATGAATGATTCTTAATCAATAACTTTTAAAATACCAGCTTCAGTTAGAGAAATGCACATTTATGCAGACTTCTGAGCTCTCCATCAGATGAAATACCACACGTTGAGTGTGTGCCAACAGAAAAATTCACACCCATCTCTAAATTTTGAACACTATGTAATGGGGTCAAACTGAGCTTTGGGTAAGCAAGTGAATTATAACCAATCACGTTTCCCTAACTCATAAACTGAAATCATTTGAGTTCGATCGAATCCACCCAAGGAGGGTAAATCTAGTATAAAATAAAGAAACAGATTAAGAGCCCTCAGGAGCTTTTGTTGGAAAGAATGACATCAGACTAGAGAATTTCCTGATTAGATTAAGAACAGGCATCTAAAAACATCAGCACTTGATCTTCGGCCCCTCCACCCTTCCCCTCATTCCCCTCAGTTTTTTAATACCCCCAACACCTGTGGACAGAGATATGGACATAGAAAGAATCATGAGAGAATTCTTTTGGGAGCTATTCTTTTAGCTTACCTTAGCCGTTGTATGTTTGAGGTGACTCCCGAAAGCCGATAAATTCCATCCACAATGCCATGAGTCTCTATAAATTCTGCACAGCTCTTCAATACATATGGAACTGTGTAAAGGCAAAGAAAAACAATAAAGTATTAGCTATGAGTCTGACTGTTCTTTAAAGATACTCTTTTAAAAAAAATCCAGGTAGCTTCAAAGAGAAATAGGTGTGGAATGCATATGAGCTACACGTGGAAACAATTACTTGTAAATGGTAGATGTTCTTTTATATTTTAAAAAAGCACAGGATTCTTTTAAAGTTCAGAAAAGTCATGTATTTTAAGAGCTGGGTTTTTAAACATTTTTGAAAAATATGCAAACACTTAAATTTTGAAACCAGCAGGGACCTTGGAAATCCCACAACTTAATTTCCTCATTTCACAGGTTCTCCAACATGCTTTCCTGAGCGGCAGCATCAGCCTCTCCTGGGAACTTGTTGGGAATGCAAATTCCCAGGCCCCATTCCAGACCCACTGAATCAGCAATTCTGTGGGTGGGGCCCAGCAATCTGTGTTTTAAAAAGCCTTCCATTCCTGACTGGTGTGGCTCAGCAGGTTGGGCATTGTCCCACACACTGTAAGGTCATCTGTTCGATTCCAGTCAGGGCACAGGCCAAGGCTGCAGGCCTGGTCCTTGACTGGGGAGTGCGAGAGGCAGCCAACTGATGTTTCTCTGTACCTCTATCTTTCTCCCTCCCTTCACTGCTCTTTAAAAAGAAATATATAAAATCTTTTAACAAATTTTTAAAGACTTCAAGTGACTGTTATGCAATAAAACTGGAGAACCATTGTTTATTCTGCACTATTTGGTGAAGAAACCAAAGTGCGGGTAAATTTACTTTCCTCACTCAAGATTGCTATGTAAAAAAAAAATTGCAAAGGAAGACTGGAAGAATATCTGCCAAAATGTTGAAGGTGATTTAAGGTTAAAGTGGTTTTTTTTTAAAGGTGAGAACCATCCCACCTCATCACCACCACCACCCCCAAATGTGGTCCACTGAACATAGTCATTGATGTGAATGAATGGATCACATAAAAGGGACCAACATGGCCTCTTGAATTCCTGCCACTCCAGACACTCAGTGCTTCCATGGAAGAGTATGGCTATGCTGTTCTCTCCTCGGGGCTGACCCCGATCGGCCCAGATAGCTCAGTGACCCAGAATGGCAACTATACGCTTTCTAGATTGTGTAGAGAGAATGGCAAGTCACTTGCCACTTTGGTCCTTGGACAGAGCCACCTGAGGTTCCTCCCTGAGAATGCTGTGGATAGGGGCTTGGTATGGAAGTACCCAAGCCTTGGGCTCTCAAGTTTTCAGGCAAAGAGATGGTATGGGAAGTCCATGAACTAGTGTTTGAGATAGCACTGTGCTCACTCGCCCAAAATATATGCAATCCATTAATGCCTTGGATTAGACAAACGCCAGACCATTAACGCCTAATGCACCGGATCGTGCCTCTGCACGGTTCCAAGCTGTACGAGAATTGCACCCAAGTAGGCACCAGACGTTCAGACTCAACATTCTTCCTGGATTCACCATCACAATACTTTCTAAACGACTGCCCTGCCATTTCCTTCAACTACTAACTTTTGGTACTCAGTAAAATTCGCCACACTGAAAGTATTCTGCTCATCTCTCAAAGGCCATGCACCACCAGAACCACTCCCCTCTGGGACACATGGCATGTTTTGCTCCACCTTTCAAGACTGGAATGGGGGTTGCAGGAGCTTCTTATTCCCCCAGGTGGGAAGAGGGCAGGGAGTGGACTTGGGATTGGAAATACTGAGGCCAGAGACCACAGAGGTGGAACCACTCCCTGTGAGTGACACAGGGTGGGAGCGGAGCCTGGTGGAGGAGGGGCTCTGAGCGTGGGCGGGGGGTCCAGAGCCTCTGCTGCCTTCGAGCGGAAGAGCTATACTTTAGTCTGTTTTATCAAATAGGGCTCCTAGTCAGATTTTTGTTTCCTACCCTCATGCCAATAAATAAATAAGTCAGCGAACAAATAAAGTTCCAATGCTTAAAAAGAGTTGTGTTTTTTTTTTAAATCCCTGTTGTGCACAGTCATGGCAGACTCTTTCCTATCACACCAAGCTGTCTGCTCTGGAACCTGTCGTATGCAGTCTACAGTTCCAGGCACGGGTCTGGATGCCAAGCTGCCTCTGCCACCTTGGACAAAATATGCAGGGATTCTGTGTCTCAGTTTCCACACCTGTCAAATGAGGACAACAGTGATGTTAACCTCACAGCTAGGATTAAAGCAGTACCTGTAAACATTTAGCACAGACCCTGGCATATAATAAGCACTTTAAAGTGACAGTTATTATTTCTACTGTGATGTAAATTTTATTATTGTCTATGATGTAAATTTATAATTTGTGAGACGCAATCTTGGTGAGAACAGTTTGCCTTCCCCCACCCAATGGGTAGTTGGGGCAAAGCTGACCAAATTCCAGCAAGTCAACACTCATTTCCACTACTGAGAATGGCTTTTGTGTCCTCTTTGGTTAAATGTTTCTATTTGAAGGTAATTACTTCAATCACTGTTGGCTCCCTTGCTATGCATTTCAGTGAAATCTTCCTGACAGAAACGCAGGAAAATACAACAGTGAACGCATTTTGAGTTAGCAGTCCTGGAGCTGTGCGTGGCCTTGGAGTGTTCCACCGTGCACGTTTGTGCTGGGTCATGTGGTTGTTGTGCCGTGCGGGGAGCATTCCCAAGGAGGACTCAAAGCCCCGGACTCGAAGGGTCTATATAAAGAACACTCCGTGAAAGGGGTGGTGCAGCGTCACCAACCTGTCCTGGCCAGTTCTCGGAGAGGGACCTCCCATTCCCATAACTCTCTGCTGCAGTGTTCAGCCTCTGTTTGTTTTAAAAGTGGGCAAAACACATGCCCGGATGGAGCCTGTGCCATAAATTTACTCTGGCTTCAGTACAGAGGCCCTAGAACCTCTCATCCACAGCTCTGTTTAAACAGAGGGGGCAGTACTAAAACAGCCCAAGGCGAGAGGCCCTGGTCACAGGCCCTGAGGAGTGTTAGCTTTCCTGGATTCTCACCTCAGGCCGACTTGGAAGGTGTGGGGCTTCTCCATCACACTCAGTAATTGGGGAAGGATCCACTTAATCTGCTCATTGATCGTCGGGCTGCAGAGCCCAGAGCAGCTCCAGAAACCACCCATCTAGACCACAGCTTCTCATTCTTCAATGTGCATATAAGTTACTAGGATCTTGTTAACATGCAAATTCCAATGAGGGGTGGGGGGGGGTGTAAAAATTTGCATTTTAACAAATTCCCAGGTGATTAGAGATGCTGCCAATGTGCAACCCACACTTAGGGTGGCAGGGGGCTGGAGGTAACACTGGTGGGAGGTATTGCAGGGGCTACTAAGAGTTTAGTCAAGGCTCAGAATTCTTTTGACTATTGTCTGTGCGGTCCAATCCAATGGCAGACACCCATGACTTTGGACAGAGTAGAAGCTTGATACAGAATAGCTGAGTAGTTGGATAGGAAAGAAAGCTTCCATTGTCAAGAAGGCATAAGGGTGATGTTGGCTGGCGTTGGAGTCACAGAGCCAGTTCTGTGGGACTTATCAGGGACCCAGTGAACTTTGTCTCCTCCTACAGAGGTACACAGAGTTGCTTATTATGATACTATAGCTTCTTTGAATTGTTTCCCTGATGGTTCTCTAAGTTCCTGTTTTGTTTTGTTTTTGTTTTTCCTGGATCAGCAATCTGAAACGTTACATTTTCATCTGAGCACAAAATAAACGTTGAGGTGGTTTCTGATGGAAAAGACAACTTTACCTTCGATTTATGCTTTACCATTTATAAACACTTTAAAAGTCCTCTGTCTCATTTAATCCAACCTGGTACAACTAAAAGACAGTTTATACTTATAAATCCTGTGGGGTACTTCTTTCCTCAGTTCCTAGTCTCATCAAGGGTTTAGTGCAGAAAAGGCCAGCAGTGAAATCATTTCCCTGAGGCTCCCCAGCAGTGATGTCTGTCGGTCTGCTCCAGTTCCCTGTGTGGCCAGGACCCGATCAGAGCAGGAGACAGACGGGAACAAGCGCCGTTTCATTTGGTCGGTTATGTGGTCATGGTAGTCGAGTTCCTTCACAGTGCAAATTACATCTGTGTTGTAGGGAAGTATGGCACTCCTCCCTCCCCATTCTGGGTTTTTGTGCAGGTCTCGTACTGTTTAGATTTCACTCACCCCGCCCCCGTCCTGCATTCCTGTTCCTGAAAGTAATGTCTAGCGGTGTATACACACAATGGAATACGATTTGAAATGAACAGGCATGGTATAACTTATGGTGACAGAAGCCACAGTCTAAAAGAGTACACAGAATATTCAATTTAGATGAAACTCTAGAAAATACAAACTAATTCATAGGAGGACACAGCAGGGGAGAGGCAGGAGGTAGGAACTGCGAAGGGACCCAGGACACCATTGAGCGCGATGGATACATTCATCATCTTGACCGAGGTGACAGAAAGGACCGAGAGCCACGGTGGGTGAAGGAGAATCTGTACTTGCAGGGAGATGAGCCACCGCACAGAAATCTTTCAAAAATCTGGTGCTGTGCACAGGGCAGAGACGAGGAATTCAGACGCTTTGCTGTGCTGTGAATAACCACCATGTGGCATTTTTTCAAGAGACAGAATAAAGATTTCAATTACTTTTCCATTATTCTTGTCGGCTGAGAACTTCCTGGTGTCCCCCGGGGAATCTAAGCGATATCACAGTGGCTCCCATAATTCCTCTCCCCTCCGCCAGTCCCTGCCCTTTATTTCTGCCCCATCCTTCCTCTGCCCTGCAACCCCTAGCTCTTCTGTCCCATGCTCCTCCCTGGCCTCAGTGAGTCTCGGCGTACCTAGAGGTCGCTGTCCCCCAAATTTTTCCTGTGATTCTTCTATTTGAACTTGTTTCTACTTTCTTCCTCCTGGCCTAATGCAGAATTAAAGAAAAGTATGCAAATGTGTGGTATTTATTTTAAAAGTATAAGGTTCTCTGCTTTGTTAAAAAAAGCTAATTAACTGCTTTTTCATTTTCTAAGAAAAAAAATTAAATATGTTCAAGCTCTGGCTGTCTTTCATGGAGAAAAGTTTCTTTTCTTTTTTTAAATGTTTAATTAAAAAAATGAGATATAATTCAAATGCTATAGATTTCAGCCTTTTAAAGTATACGATTAAGTGGTTTTTAGTATACCTATTTACAGACCTAGGCAACCATCCCATTTCAGAACATTTTCATCACCCTAATTACAGAACATTTTTACATGAACAAGACTATTCACTGCAGCAAGTTTTGTAACAGCACAAGATTGCCCACCAATAGGAAGCTGCTTATGTAAGTGACGGACAGCCACACAGCGGAACACTACGTGACCATTAAAAAGAATGAGGGAACTTTCCTGAATTGACAGAGGATGGCCTCCAAGATGCATTATTAAGCAAAAGAACAAGGTGAAGACCAACATCATGTTATGCTAGCATCTTTTTTTTTTTTTTCAAAAAAAGAGAGAATAAGAGATTAGATAAACAGCTCTCTCGTATGTGTGTTAAATATCTGTGGAAGGGTATAACTTTAGTTGTATCCCTACAGGAAGGGACAGCTTTAGCTGCCTACAGGAAAAGGAACTGGGAGGCTGGGGGCCAGGGCTGTGAGTAAGAGGAAGATTGTATATTCTCATTGTATATTCTCTTTACTTTTGAATTTTGAACAATAAGAACATATGACATTTTCTGAAAATTTTTCATGAAAACTTCAATTCAACACTATTTACTGCGAGCCTCCTCTGATCCAGCACGAGGTACCAGGTGTTGTCTGTACCTATGTCGTCTCCATTAGTAACTCGTGAGCTACTTGGGGACATTGAGGACCGTTCTGTCCCCATTTATCTAGAATAGCCTTTACATCGCAAGCACTTGAATGTGTTGCTGAACAGGAGATTGGTCATTTTTCTCCAGATGGGTTTTCACTGTTAGAAGAAGAAGACACTTGTGCGTCAGTACTGCATTAGGTCCTTTTTTTCTCTTTTAACAGTAGTCTCCACTCCATAATCACAGCAAATTTAGGAAACAAGTAAAATTCTCCGTTTTGAAAATGTGAAAGCTGATTCTCAGAGATGTTAGGTCAGTTACCCAACATCACACGGTAAGTGCCAGAGTTGGGATCCAAACCCAGGTTTGTCTGGCTCCAAAGCCCACGTTTTTTTTCATGGTGCCAAAATTGAGGAGCAATAGAAAAAGTGACAAGCTACACCCACCGGACTCAAACCCTCTCCATCAGGAGGGCAGGTCCCATGAGCTGGTGGCCAAATATGGAGACGCCGTGTGAGGAGAAGCAATTGCTGCCCGGCCCGTGACTACTCAAACGCCTGCGGGTCCACCACCGAGGCCCTGCCTCACGGTGGTGACGGCTCTCAGGTGTTTAACACCTAGTGGTTAGTGTCTAGTTTTAAATTCCTTTTTCAAAAGCTACAAAAGCAATATATGTTGATTAAAAAATAAAAAACACTTCCTGTTTTCCAACTATGCTAGGAAGCTGTAGTAATCAAAACAGGCATAAAACAGACAAATAGATCAATGAAACAGAATTGAGAGCCTAGAAATAAACCCATCCATATAAAATCAACTAATATTTGACGAGGGAGTCGAGAAAACTCAATGGAGAAAAGGCAGTCGCTTCAATAAAGAGTGCTCAAAATATCGGATACTCGCATGTCAAAGAACGAGACTAGACCTCTAACTTACACCCCTTATAAAAATTAACTCAAAATAGATTAAAGACATAAAACCTGAAACCATGAAACTCCTAGAAGAAACCCTGGGGGAAAAGCTCCTGGACACAGGTCTTGGTGATGATGTTTGGATGTGACATCTAAAGCACAAGCAGCAAAATAAAAAACAGGCAAGTGGAGCTACATCAATCTAGAAAAGCTTCTGCCCAGCAAAAGAAACACTCAACAAAGTGAGAAGACGACCCATAGCATGAGAAAATATGCAAATCGTATACCTGATAAGGCGTTGAGATCCAAAATATATAAAGAACGCATACAACACAATAGCAGAAAAACAAACAGTCCACTTTAAAAATAGGCAGAAAAGAAATAGGAAAGGCCAACAGGTACATAAAAAGCTGCTCACGTCACAGCAGTTCAGGAGATCAAAACCGCATCACCACAGGCCTGTTAGGACGGCCCGGCCAAAAAGACAAGAGACAACAATTGCTGGAGAGGTTGTGGAGAAAAGGGAACTCTCCGCGCACTCCTGGCGGGAGTGTGGACTGGTGCAGCCCCTATGGAAAATGGTATGGAGGATCCTCAAAAATTCAAAATAGAACTAACTACCATCTGACCCAGCAATTCCGCTTCTGGGAATATATCCCAAGGAAATGAAAACACTAAGTCAAAAAAGATATCTGCATGGATCTCCTGCCCCACCCCCTGCCCTGTTCATAGCAGCATTTTTACTGCAGCCAAACCTGCAAACAACCTAAGTGTCCATAGACAGGTGGACGGATGAAGAAGTTGTGGTATATATATATATACATATACATATATGTATACATATATACATACATATATACATATATACATATACTGTTAAAAAATAAGAATATTCTGCCATTTGTGACAACATGGATGGACCTTGACAACATTATGCTAAGTAAAGTAAGTCAGACAGAGAAAGACAAATACCACATGACCTCACATATATGTGGAATCTACAAAAAACAAACAAACAAGCAAACAAAAAAACCCCACACTCAAACAAAAAGAGATCAGACTTGTGGGTTTGTGGTTCCCAGAGGAAGGGGGAAGAGGAGGGAGAATTGCAGAAAGGTGAGCAGAAGGCACGCGTTCCAGACACAAGACAAGTAAGTCCTGGGGACTACGTACAGCGCATTAACGATAGTTCGAACCGCGGTATGAGATACGTGAAAGTTATTCATTCCATGAGCCCTCATCGCAGGGAAAGAAGATTTTTTTATTATGTTGCCTCCTCTTTTTATTGTGTCAATAGGAGATGATGGATATGAACTAAAATCATGGTGGTAATCACTTAAAACATATGTAAGTCAAACCATTAGTCTGTTTGCCTTACACTTTCAGTGATGCGCGTCAATCTTATCTCAATAAAACTAGAAAAATTTTTTAAAAGATTAAACAGTAAAAGAGATACACAGATATAAGAGTATCGAGTGACTGTCTCTGTTTTACTCCACCCTTTCCAACACCTTAAATGATAAAAAAATGACATCCAGTGAAATGGTTTTTTTTACCAGAATGTCTCACAGAACAGCAGAATCTACCCCTGAAGCCTGGAGGCAAAACAACGCTAGTTCTGTGAACTGTCTCTTCTTCCTGTGTGAATCCATCAACTGCCACAGGCCAACAGCAAGGAGCTCAATGAGAAGACCAGTGAAATGTTAACAGTAGTTACCTCTAGGTGGTAGAAAATAAATGACTTCTGCTTTTCTACTTTTTTTTGTAATGAAAATGGGGTACAAATGACTTTTTAAAGAAAGAAATAGGTTTTTGAAAAACGAGTTTCATTTAAAAAGCTGGAGGGTTTTCTGAAGTCAGACAGGCAATTTCTAAATGTTTGTTGAGGTCCTTTCCAATGTACCCTGTTGAGGTAATTACTCCTTGTTAAATACAAGTTTTGCCTAACCTGCTGGCCTGCTGTGGCCAAGGAATAGCTTTGCTTTGCTTTGCTGCTGGGCAAGGCTCCTGATGGTAGATTGCATCCTGGAGGCCCCTCCCCTCCTCACTTTCAGGGTCTCAGATGCCAAGTCCATCAAGCTGTTTCCTGTGGAAGTGGCCAGGTTCCCACTCCTGTGCATATCCTGACTTATCTCAGACAGGCCCTTAGGTCTCTGCTGTCAATACCTGCATTTCTTCCCAATGACAAAGACTCTCCTTCTACTGAAGCAGATGTATTGAGGAACTATGTAGCCCAAGGAACAAAAAGAGGAATACGATCTTTGTCCTCAAAAAGCCAAGAAGGGAATGGACAACCGTGCACCTGCTGTGTGCTGGTCTCCGAGGGCTACACTGTCGTCCAAGACTTGTACCTGATGTGATGCTCACAGCCACCTTATGAGGGAAATAGTATCCCTCCTTTATAAAGGAGGAAACTGCAGCTCCGTGGTATTAAGTAACTTGGCCAGTATGAAAATATCAAGCGAAATACTTAAAGGGCCCTAGAGAGGCACTAAAAATGTGATAGAAGTTCTTCCAAAAAGATTACATAGGGTGGGGAAAGTCAGGCAAGGCTCTCAGATGTTGAACAAGAACAGGAAATTGTGTGCGTTTATTGAGAACCAGCCGACCAGGGGACTGTGGTAGAAAGCGCTGAGACGGGACCCCCACCCTGAGGGGCTCGCAGCGTTGTGAGGTAAGTGGGGGAAGGACGGGTCAAGGCGATGCAATAAGCACTCTGACTCTAAGGGTCCGCAGTGTGATTTGCGATGCCAGGATGCGACATGACAGGACCCAGTGAAGCGCAACTCATGCTACAGCACACGCAAAGCTCTCAGTTAAGCACCTGGCATATAAAAAAAGCACTCCCTAAATATCATCCAGTTTCTGGTGGGGACAAAGCAGGGGAGGGTATAAACAAGAGAGAAAGCAAGGATAATGTGGTGAATTCCAGGAATGCTGACTAGACCAGTCTGGGGGAAGAGAAGCATTTGTTCAGGTCAACTGGGGGAGTTTTTAATGATGGCCTAGGAAGACTTTATCTTGATCTCTACTGCCAGACAAATCTTTCCCAAACTGCCTTGATGATGAAGCTCTCCTACTCCAAAACATTCAGTAGCTCCCCATTGCCTGTAGAATAATGTCTAATCCAGGCAGCTCTAGGAGTAGGGCTTCAGCTGCCTCATCAGGGCTAACCCTGGAGTTCCTTCCTTTAATGGAACAGTCTTTTGAGAAAGGTGGGTGAGGAAGAGGGAATGATAGGAGGGAAGAGACTTACGATAGACATCACTCCAAAAAGAAAAAACAAGTAAGGTGCTCCTTTAGGGTCGGTGGGGAGGACCCCTTATGCTTTGTCGAGGATGAAAAGGAGGTGAGAATGCTCATTCTTTTCTGGCTGGTGCCTGAAATTTCTTTAAGAAATGTAGTATCATTCTGACTCCAAAATAAGAGGCTGGTTGGGGTAGAAATATGTGGGACCACACATCACCAGCGAGCTAATGAGCAAGTGGAAACAGCCAAGAAGGGACTGTCACAGGGGCTTCTGGGAGGCAGGGGATTACAGCCTCGAGGAAGGGTGGTGCAGAACAGAGAAAAGGGTGGGGTGTGATGAAACTTCAAACTTAGAAAACAAATCTCCCAGGAGCCCCCACGAGACCGTGGGGTTAGAGCTGGCCCTGTCCACCTTGTATACGGGAACCATGCAGAAGGATTTTGTCCTGTTGCTGAAAATGTAGGCTGCTAGGCTTTGCATCATGTGTAAACCCCCCCTTCCTACTGTCTGACTTTGTTCTCCAGGGATTTGCAGGGCAGACATCACTCACCCCAGGAGGCTGCTCACAGATGATGGAGAGACCCTCCAGTCATCCCCTGCACACCCCCGGGACCCGTTTGTGAGCAGCAATATCCCTTCCATTGCCAACAAATCATTTAAAGCCTCAATTTAACTGTATAAAGACCACAGTCAGCTTGAACCATCGGATCAAGACTTTATTCCTGGACTAGCAGCCCCTCTCTTTCTCACCACCTGCTCGTTGGGATGGCATGGATGGAGGCCCTTCCTCAGTGATGGATAGAGGATGGCCACATATGCCTCTAGAGAGGGTGCTGCAGGAGAAGGCACAGGGGCTGAGTGGGTTAATGAGAGTCCAACAAAGAAAATAAACCTGCTTCTTGAATTATAGGCTTCACTAACATCAGTCATCTTAAGAATGAGGACAATGTTTTTTCCTTGTCTGAGGTACCCAGGCCACCTACATTTTTTTTTCTTTGCACGCTTAGAGGGTGACCATGAGATGCACTAACCACATGCTGTGTGATGTCCCACGCTTAACAATCATTACTGCATTTAATTGTCACAACCCTGTTGTGCAGGAATTACTATTGCTATTTTGTAGATGGAAAACTAAGATTTGGTGCGGTTGGATGACTTGTTAATGATAAAACAGCTAATGGCAAAGCTTGGGTGCGATTACAAGTCTGTCTGAATCTCAAGTTCATGCACTTCCCAGTACATTTTATAAGCAAAACCTCCACACCAGGGAAACAGGCACATGCCAGGCCTGGGGAAGACCAGAAAGCAGAAGAAAGCAGAGGTAACTTCACGTCTAAGAGCAACCTGATGACGGAGAAGGGCTTAAGACAAAAGGTTAAGAAACGTGGGTTCCAGTCCTAACCTCCACGGTACGACATTTCGGATCTCCGAGGAGCATTTAACTGTTCTCTTCATGTTCCCCCAGGCACCTCGCAGGCAGAGGCGCTCTGTACCTCTCAGAACCACCTGTGTGTCCTCCAGCAAAAACTAGCCCACTCCCAGCCTCAGAGTTCTCGGTCCTAGGAGCAGATTCTGGGTCTAGACGGTGGCTAAAGACTCTTCAGCTCTAACATCTGATGGTCTGTGGCCCTCCCGGATGAACCTGGGGAAGAGAAGCCGGGCTAGACATTTGGAGAGCAGGTCTGACCCCTTCTTGCAGCGTTCAGGTCCTCACTCCTACTGGTTCTGGTTTACATCTAGGTTTTCTAGAGCAAAACATGGGCATTATTTCTCTGCCCGTTAGTTTTATTTTTCTCACTTGGATGGTTAATGACTCCTCAACTCGCCCCACCCATCGGAGTGGAAATACGTGTTAAACAAATACAAACTTCAACTTCAGAAAGTTTATATATATCCTTTGATATGGCTGGACTCCCGTTAACTCCAATGCTTTTTTTTTTTTTTAATGGAGGCTGAAGTCCTCCAGGGACTTAGCTTTAAATGGGGCTGAGTTCATCTGAAGGTCCCTGACTGATGTGACTGTATCCTAAGAGCTAGAACTACCTCCTCTTGCTTATTGTACCTTTGGTTTCCCAGGAGGCTCAGCTTCCTAATGGTTTCCAGACCTATGGCACCATGGGTTCTTTTTCATTTCTGTGGGTTTTTTTTTTTTTTTAATCAATTCTGCTGATGAAAGATGAGGAGCATTTAGAAAAAACAACCATCCGTGGCCCACTAGGTCTATGTGAAGAAGGGCCAGGTAGCGCTTATCAGCTCCTCCCGGCACCCCCCCTCCCAGCATCCTTTCATTTCCTGCCCGATATTCCCAAGCCACAGGCAGCCATTGTTTCCAGACCGCTTTGCTTGGAAGCCTGGGTACCGTGGCCTCCCAGCGCTTCCTGTTGTTACAAGGCCTCTCTTTCCTGCTGAAAACAACGGCACTTCCCTGCAGTATGTAACCCTTTTGGGGCAACTCATTTCTTCCATGAGTTTGTTCAGTGCTTACAAATACCGGGTGCTCATTAACCTGGGCTTATTTAACTTTTTTCCTAATTATACAAGTACTGCAAGCAGAAAATTTTAAAATACAGATGAGCAAAAGAAAAAAATCACCAAATCTCACACCCCTCTGTTAGCACTTGAGACCTCTCTGGTGTTCACGCATTACAACTATGCATCTACATCCACAGAATTCAGCAATGCGACCCAGGGTTTAACGAGACGACCATACCCACAGCTGGAATGGAGGCAGGCAGACCTGTCTGGAGACCAGCCTTCTGCAGGTCCTCATACATTGGGGGGCAACAAAGGCTCTCAAGAGCTTAACTGCAGACCCCAGGAGATTTCCCTGCAAATTCTGGGGCTAACTCTTAAACTCTGAAAACCATCCTCTTTAAGAAGTCTGTTGAAAGAATTTGGGAGGAGCTAACGGAAGAATCAAACATGAAGGAGTTAGGAAGGTGGCAAAGCAGTGACATTGTTGGGACATTTAGGACTGGGAGTCTCCTCAGTCGATCTCCCTGATGGCTGCCAAAGGAGCTTTCAAAAAACACAGACGTAACTGTGTTTGTCTCTAGTGAAGACCACTGTCCATAGCACAGCAGGCTGGGTCCTTTGTGACCCTGTTCCAACACTACCTCTGTAGTCCCATCGAACCCCCACAGTTCCCTGAAGATCACCCTCCGGCCTTTGCACTCTCCCTCTTCTGAAGGAAATGTCCTCGCCCCCCACCCTGCTCCTCGGTCTTTCAGAACCCAGCTGAGAGAAGTCCTCTCTACAGCCTTCCCTGTAACCTCAAACAGGATAAATCACCAAAAAACAGGACACGAAGCTCTGCTCTGTTGTTGAGGATTCCAGACACTATTTGAGGATGCAAATTATTAGTAAGATATCCTAATTTTTATGAGTTTCTGTTGTGTGGTCCAGGGAACATAGTTGTGGGATATGATGTAGTGTATTTCTGTGACTGCCCTCCCCACCACCCACGAGGGATGCTAATAGTCTAGCTTTTATCCTGAGGTTTCTCAGCTCAAAAGTGTTTAGTATTCTCTGAAATGTCTCCTACAAAGAACCAGCATTCATTCCCAGGCAGCTATCACAATTACTGGGACCTGCTCACTCCCATCTCACACACGGTGCTGTCTTTGGAAGTAATTTCAGCAGATACGTTTAGGATTAAGGCTCAGTGATAGAGATGGCACAAAGGATTATGGTCAAATTCCTGAGCACCTCCTCAGATGAGGAGGAAGTCATAAATACCATATAAAGGATGTAGATAACTAGTAAGGAACATGCTTGTTTACCACTCAGAGATCTAGACTTAGAGAATCTAACATCTACCAAATCTCTTTAATTTCTAACTTTTATTCCCCTCCCCCTTTCCTATACAGCTTCAGAAAAGGCATTTTCTGCTGTTTGCAACAGAAAATGTGGGCAGTCATACGATGCCAGTGGGGTGCTGGAAGTGTCAGGGGGAACAGTCTGTAAAGTATAGAAGATTGTCTAATCACTATGCTGTACACCTGAAACTAATACAAAATAATTTTGAATGTGAACTGTAATTGGAAAATTAAAAAAGAAAAGAAAATGTCGGCAGATCTGATCCAAGGGTAGAGCAGGAATGGGCGTCTTTTTTGTTTTTTTTAAACCCTCGCCCAAGGATATATTTTTATTGATTAGAGAGAGAAAGAGGAAGGGAGGGAGAGAGAAAGAGAGAGGAGAGAAAGAGAGACATTGATGTGAGAAAGAAACAACAATTGCTTGCCTCCAGTATGCACCTTGACTGGGTATCGAACCCCCAACCTAGGTATGTGCCCTGACCAGGAATCAAACCTGCAAGCTTCTGGTGCACAGCACAATGCTCCAACCAACCAAGCCACTCGGCCAAGGCAGGAATGGGCAGCTTTTAAATGGTAAGGCTCAGGTTCTGATCTCTTTTCTTGGGTACATGGAAGGGGGTCAGGGATGCACCTGGGGAGCTCTGGACACCAGAGGCCAACAGTCCATCCTGTGAGCAGCAGTCTAGATGAGGCTCTGAATGAAGAACTGCATCTCTACTCAAGCTTACACACAAGGAGGCCACTGCAAAGTTTCCATGAAGGAAATGATGGCAAGACATCAGTATTTTCAAAGGTCTGCCAGGATCAATTATAGTAAGGAGAAATTAGGGGCAGAGAGACCTTCTGGGAAAAATCCAGGCGCTGTGTGATTCACCTCCAGTCACTTCCTCTGGGAAGCCATCCCTGACCCCCAAAAGGAGGGAGTACTTGTTATATAGTTCCAGAGCAACCGGTACATAGTTCATACTTCTTTGAGTGGTTTTTGTTTTTGTGTTTTAAAACATCTGCTCTTTTTCCCTACTCCATAAACTCTAGTGGACCTATGTCTATCTTACTCAGATTTTAAGGCACTGTCCATGACGTTAGCTTGTAGTCCTGTAACCCCCTCCCCACTCCCCCGTGCCTCCAACGGCACCTGGAACAACCGTGTGCACACATGGACAAAGGTGTGAAAGGAAAGGCTGGGCCAGATGTGTGGGCACCATCGGGACCCCATGTAGGACACGGCAAGACAACTCGTCTTAGCGAGGACCAGATTAGACACAAAGTACAACTTGTCTCCAGGGCTTCTTCCCTTCCCGACTGTATGTTTACTTTCTCCTTCCCAGCCACCTCATCTCACCCCCAAGCATCTACTCCATACTCTGTTCCTACTCTCCACTGGTTGGCCGACCAGAATTCTGGAATTTTGGAATGTCAGAGATGGAAGGGACCTTCAGATCACCTGTTACACCTGCTTGATTCAGTGCCAAGAAACTGAGGCTGCAGGAAGTATGGGGACTTATCCAAGGTCACCAGCTCCACAGTGGTAAAGCCCTGGAGTTGGAGGGAGGCTGAGGAGAGCGGTCAGGAGTGTTGAAATTGATCAGCATTTTTCTTCCCAATTTTGAAAATCGCAGTTGAAGTGCCTCTCTTTGCCCCAGACTAACTGACCCTCTGATGTCAGAAGTAATGTAGGGTATTTAACTTTAGGTGCACCCTTAGCAGTCAAAGCGAATCAAGTATGTTTATTAGATCTCCACATGTAAAACACTGTGCCAGACTCTAGGGCTTCAAAGAAGTATTTTATACTTATAAGACACTGCCCATGACCTCAGCTTACAGTCTAGTTAGTTCAATTACATGCAGTTAAGTTGTGGGTAGGACAAAAATGTCGGGAAGAGCCCTTTCTTCATCCTACAGCTGTCAGGCAGCACTCAGCTGGGTTGAATGGTACCTTTCTGGAGAGAGAGGAAAGGGAGCCAGCTGCCCGAGGCTGTCCCTCCACCTCTACAAATTTGCTTTCTCTTCTTAAAAAGTGGGTAGCTGATCCTCAGCAAGGAGGAGGGGTTTGTTTATTATTTTAAAGACTCCTGATTCCTGTTTAAAGAGGGTGTAGGCTTGCAATGGATTGTTCCAGGCTTAAATTCCCTGAAGAGAGAGGGAAGTAGCAGGCTCTGCCGGGGTAGCCTTGGGCTAGGGGCTGTGGTGGGAACACCGAGGAAAGTAGGTTTAAGCTGGGTGAGGAAAGCAGGGACTTACTGGGACTTGGCCCCATACAGAGGACTGAGCAGCCCTCAGGCCAGAAAACCCAGTGGAGGACATCTGACTGGTCAGGACCTAGGTGATATGACTCATTCTCAATCTAGGGGATCTGGACTGTCTAGTCAGCACAGGCAGTGGTCACCTGGGTGTTCACATAACACAGGTGGGCAAGGGCTGACATGGCCCTTCGCGACTTCACCTCAAGTGCAGACTTTACCCTATTCGTGTCCCAACATTTTTGTTCGGTATCACCTGTTTAGCTTACTTAGTGGCCCTTTCTCATTTACCTTTCCTTAAGCATCTGGGAAGAGAGACAGATCAAGGAACAGAAAGGGGTCCCTGCCCTAGTCTTCTCCATTGCTCACACCATGCTCCTGTCCCACTCTCTCCATGAAGGCTTCCCAGATTCATTTCTCCATCGAGGGGGGGGGGGTTGGCACCCCTCTATGCATTTGTGCTAGGTGCCAAGGACAGAATGGACAAGGACACAATGGAAAGCAAAATAAGAGGCTCCATCTTGAGGAATCTGAGTCTGCTGGGAGGGAATTCATATAAATAAATTCTCCCTCTAATACTCCTGGGTTAGGGGACAAATTCTGGAGCCATTCTGCCTGGGTTCAAATCCTCCCACTGCCACTTACTACCCATAAGATCTGGACATGTGTCTTATAAGTCAGTGCCACAGTCCAGGTAACCTGGGTCAGTTCCAATGTGCACCTGTTATTCTGTATAATTACCGATAGTAATCCCTCTCAGTTAAAAATGTTTCCCAATTTGGGAAAAAAATTACATAGTTACCTTACTTATAGTGTTCAGCTTCCTTATTTATAAGCTGGAGTTAATAACAAAATCTACTTCATAGGGCAGTTAGTTGTAAGATTTAAATAAAATAATGTGCAAAGTGCTTGGAACAATGTCTCAATAAACTCCCAATAAATATTAACCATTGCTATTGTGATTTTTATTGGGAATATTGCCCCATTGGACTTTAGCCCCCTAGAGTGAGTGGGTCTCTGTATCAGGGACTGTTTTACTTCTCTCTGTACTCCTAGCCCCAGCACTGTGCTCTGTGCGGTGGAGACTCTGACTTGATGTCCACTCGTGGGCACGGGGCCACGGGCTTAGCTGCACGCAGTAGGGTGCATGTGCAGAAAGGTGACTGTGGATGGTCCCGGATGTTGCTTCCTATCTGGTCTCAGACGGAAGCACTGGGAAATGGAGGGTGTTCTCCTAATTCCCTTTTTGAGTAGACTTGCCAGGGAAAAACCCAGAATACACAGTCAAATTTGAATTTCACATAAACAACGAATAATTTTTAGTAGGAGTAGGTCCTCAATATTGCATGGAACATATATCAAAACATGATTTGTCTGTTTACCTGAAATTCAAATTTAGTGGAGGATCTCGTATTTTTATTCGCTATAAACATGGCAACTTGATCTCTGTGTCTCCATCTCATTCTTTGCTGCCTGATACTCCACAGCAGTGTTCTCTTTAAGCCTCATATAAAGCCATAACCACAAGCATGCCCTGGCTCTTATTTGCCCTAGTGGCCAAACCTAGGCCTATCCATGCCACACCTCTCACGACTCAGCTCCCTGCAGCACGAGAGGAAACTAAGAAAGGGGTCGGGCAGCAGAAGCATCAATATGTCTGGGAGCCAGAATCCTCCTGGGGTCAGAGGCATCTGGATGTCTGAGGTGTCCGAGAACACACCTCCCTGTAGAGAAAAGGGGAAGCTATTTCCCCACGTGGTCTCAGAGAAGAGGCAGAACAGGATGAAGCCAGTCTTGATAGCTAATCAGGGTTTCTTTTCTCCTGGGTTTGATGTCACCCTGACTGCATATTCCCACCTCCTGATGGCCCTTCTCCTGGGCTACCAAGTATATTTTTTATTGTATTGGTATGCGGATGGGTGGGGGCACCTTTGCAGCTCTCTTTTAGAAAAGGAAGAAGCAAGACCAGGCAATCTTTCAGTTTTGGAGTACAACCTCTCCTGCTCCTCCATTTTCCTGAGCACATTCACTGCACACTAGGCATTGGGTTAAGTATCTCACATATGCATTACTTCATCCAATCCACGCCACCCTGCAAGCCAAGTATAACTCTACTCATCTCAGAGAAGAGAAATAGGGTGGAGGGGGGTTTACTCCCTCACTGAGCATCATTGAGTTTGCAAGTGGTGGAGCCAGTATTTAAGCTGAGTGTCTCCGACTCCAAATCCTACTCTTAACCAGCCTACTACTCTGCTCTTTTTTCAGAATTCACCCTGGCACCTTCTAGGTGTTCACTAATGACTTCCTGAATGAATGAATGATTGGATGTATACATGAATGTATGTAGAACTGAGGAGCCACATTGACCTCTGTAGACTCACTGGACAATACCCATCAACAGAATGGTTTGTCACAAGGTGTCTACATATTTTTTGAAAATTCATCGAAGTATAATTTGTGGTCAAATAGGTCATTACAATACTTGGTGTATTTGTTTGTTTTTATATGAAAATGTTGCAGTTGAATGTCCCAAGTTCCATGGAACTTGATGCTCCCAGTTATATTTGGCATTCAGTATCCTGTTTTCGTGGAGCACGTTCCCAGTGTAATTCAGGATTCAGCTGGCTTTTGGGGAAATCATCCTTGTGGGATTCTCAAATCATAGCCTCTGGCTGGTCCCTGCCTTTTTAAGAATTTTACTGAAACATGCGCTGACCTTCAATTTTATGTGAACCATCAGTAACCAACAGTCTCTGCCTCGCTCTGAGTATTCCATTGAGAAATTTATTTTTCTTTTGATCTTGATGTACATTTGGTATTAATTTTTTTTGGTGTGTTTCCATTTACACACGAATGACCTCAGTCTGTTTTTAGCAGAGCGCTGCTGGAGTTGGATAAAGATGAGGGCTTATTAGCAGGGAAATCCTTGAAGTGGCTGACCTAGAACAGAACTGCTTTTTCAAAGCACATGCAGTCATAGCATACATTCTGCTTTATACACACTTACACAGAGTCACAGGACATCAGGCTGTGAAAGACAGAGTGGCTTCACCTTGAGATACGTGACAATGAATATGAAAAAGTAAAACCACCACCATCTTTAAAAAAGTGGTAGGGACCAGGCTGGGTACGAGCTGTGCTATGTGGGGCCAGGTATGGTTTAGATCAACATTCCGGGTGTGCCCAGCGCTCTTAGGTCTCATGTCAGAAAGTGAGAGGACAGCTGGGAGACCCCTGAGAGGTAGCAGGGACGTCTTGCGTACAGATTTCTGGTTGCTACAGTGATGAGTTTTGCAACTGAGACGTGTTCTTGGACAAGCATTAGCATATTTTAGAGAAGAGAAACACAGAATAATACATATGGGATTGTCTCGGATATCCTTGGCCATATGGCTAACAAAATTAAACCTCTCCAGAAAGAGTCACTTAAATCCCTCCTAGAGAATGCAGCCTTGGCTTGTGTGCAGAAGGAATATCCACACCCACGACGAGAGCAAGGCTGGGTACCTCCCCCTCCATGGGTTTTGATTTGATCTTCCCAGTACCCTGTAAGGTAAGAATTATCATTCTCATTTCCAGAGGAGGAAACTGAGTCTCAAGGAAAGCTCCCTTGTCACATCACCCAGCTGTCCACCCCACAGAGCTGTTGCTATTCAACTGCTGATGGCGTCAAATGGTGCCAATTGTCATAAACACTGAAGCCACCCCTCTATCAAATTGCTACCTAAAGTCACTAAGTCCTCCTGGGATTATATATGGCGGGTGTGAGCACTGCCTCTGGAGACCTTTGTGGATCTCCAATTTGGGGGATATCATTAGAGCACCTAATTTATACGATAAAATGAGAAGAGAACAAGTCACCTTAAGAGATGGTTGCTGAGGTGGACTAAGCCGTTTTGCTGGCTAAATTAATTTCTACGGACCAGACCCTGCATGCGTGCCATAAATGTGTGGCTCAGCAAAATCAGAAATGGCTGCATGACATGAATCTCATTGAGGTTTTAATTGGCATTTCCCTAGTGGCTAATGACGGTGATCATCTTTTCTTGTGCTTATCCATCAATATGTCCTCTTCAGTAAAATGTCTGCTCGAGTCTTTGGCCTCTTTCCTAACCAGATTGAGTTTTTTTTTACTGCTAAAGTTTAAAAGTTCTTTAAACATTCTATATACTAGTCCTTTGTCAGATATGTGGTTAGCAGACATTCTCTCCCCTTCTGTATCTTATCTTTTTATTTCTTAACCAGGGTCTTTGGCAGAGAAAAAGCTTTTAATTTTGTTGAGGTCCAGTTCATCATTTTTGTTTTTATGAATCATACTTTTGGTGTCAAGCCTTAGAACCAACTCATTGCCTCAAATCAGATCCCAAAGCTTTTCTTTAAGTTTTTTCAAAAAGTTTTATGGTTTTGCATTTTACATTTAAGTCTACAACCTATTCTTTTTATCCTTACCCAAAGACATGCTTATTGATTTTAGAGAGGAGAAGGGAGGGAGGGAAGGAGAGAGAGAGAGAGAGATAAGGAGAGAGAAACATCGATTGGTTGCCTCCCTCAGGCGTCACCACTGGGGACCAAATTCGAAACCTAGGGATGTGCCCTGACCGGAAATCAAACACATGACCTTTTTGGTTTATACGGAAAGACACTCCAACCAACTGAGTCACACAAGCCAGGGCCCGTGATCCACTTTGAGTTTACTTTTGATGAGCCTTAGGTAAAGACTCATGTTTTGGCCTGTGTACATCCAATAGTTCCAGCACCATTTTTTGAAAAGGCTGTTCTTCCTACATGGCACTGGTTTTGCCCCTTTGTCAAAAATCAGTGGGGTGCATTTGTGTGGGCCACTGCCATGTCCTCAAGTCTATTGAACTGTGTCTGTCCCTTTGCCAACACCGCATGGCCTCTATACTACAGCAGGCCCCAATATTAGGTGGAGTGATTCTTCCCAAGCTCTTTGTCAGGATTGCTCTACCTGTTTAAGGGCCTGTGCCTTTCCACCTAAATTTTGGAATAAGCTGGTCTATGTCCACAGAAAAACCTGGCTGGGGTTTCCAGAGGAACTGTGGTTAGCAGACAATTTCAGGGGAAACTGACATCTTTCCCATTTGAGTTAATAAGATCCTTTGCATCCGTTCCTTCTGCATTCCTAACTGCCACCCAAACGAAAACAGCATTTGCTTGTGTCTGAACTGCGGTACCAGCCTTATAACACACGTGTGGATTGTGGTCCACTGTTGTCCCCATTCACCCTGCATAACGGACCTCCAGCCTTCCTCCATAAAGTTCTCGCGTGGGAGTCTCAGCGGCTTTCTACCCCAGACCCAGGCCCAGGTTCATCCTCTTCTTCAAACTCCCCAAACTTCCCCTTCTCATTCTCTCTTGATGTACCCAGGTATTCACGACTCTGAACCTTTCCCTGCTCTCTGCATGCTCTCTTCCTTCCACAGCTTTCTCCTCTTATACCCCTCTTTCCCCCACTTCCAGGGCCACCAGCTCCACCTGAGGAGGACACATTGCCCCAGAGGTTCCCAGGCCTTCCCGGGTCTGGTTACCCACTCTCCCACCACCCCACCTGGCCGGAGGCATTTTTGTCTCCACTCTTGAGGGTCAGGGCCAGGGTTCTTGGAAACCTAAGTTGCCTTCTCGCAGTGTCATCAATGGCGGTTAGGACCTATACTATTACAACTGCTATTTTTTAAAGGACTTTTACGCACATGATTCCTATGATTCTTGTAATGTTTAGAAGCCGGACATTTTCTTAATTTTGATGACAAAACCGAGCACAGAGAAGTTAAGTAATTTTCCCCAAGTCACACAGCCAATAAGTGAAAGGGCTATGCTACAAACCTAAGGTTTCTGCTTCCTATTCCAGTTCAATATTACACAGAGGGGCAGACCACACTGAAATTACGTTCTGCACAGACTTTTGCTGGTTGGTCTTAGAGCCTAACCATCATTTTAGATCTTTCCTCCCCTGTGGGAAAAAACATTTCAAATTCTATGCCACCAATGCGCAAGTGTTCCTCGGGAGCATACTCATGTTTAATTTGGCGGCTTTCTCTATCGTCTCTCCACCAAAGATTTCATTTTCATTAACTCCACTGTTACCCTGGTCAGAACCCAAAAGGGAGGATTAAAAACAATGGCTTTAAGTCAGGTTTGGGTCCACCACTTATTAAATGTAATCTTAAACAAATTATTTAACCCTTTTCAGCTTCAGTTTCCTCCTCTACAGAATAAACACAACTTTATACACACAGGACTGTTGTAAGAATTAAGTGAAGAGGCATGGATGTGAAGTGCCTGGTGTGGTGCTAGGTGCAGAGTCCATCTGTGGTAATGTGCAATGTTGTCTCAAGGGGAGCGTCAGGCTGACTACAACTTGGAATATATCCTCATTGGCCAGGGATGGCCCTTGTTTATCCTATTGTACAGGTGAAATTATTAATAGCACACCCTTCCACTTTTAAGGTGCCCCAATAGGGATGACAAATTATATGTCACCCTACTTACAGATGGCTGGCTGGCAGAGCCCAGGGGCTGTGACGTTAGAGGATCACACAGGCCTGTGGCCGAAGCTCCCTAATTATAGGAAAGTCTGCCTTTGTCAAGAACATCTCACCAGGGAGCTAAGAGCTACTGTTTGGATGTTTCCAGAAGCAGAGTCTGGGTTCCGTTGAGGGTCTGAAGCCAGGAAGAGAGCTTGCAGGGATTAGGGAACCCGGCCAAAGGAACCAACAGTCACGCAAGTGTCTGGTCATGCAGGAGTCCTGCCAAAGAGTCAGGCCACAGGGCAGGAGCCAGGCCACCGGCTGGAGCGGGGGCCTCGATGGCAAGCCAAACAGGAGGTGAGGGTGAGCCGGGGCACGAGGTGTCAGGGACACCAGTAAGGGAGGTCAGCAAGGTGCCGGAAGGGCGATGGGACTTTGTGCATCAGAGGAGGTGCTAGGTAGCTATCCCCCCACGGTATCTGGCTCCATCCTTCCTCGTCTCTAAAGGGGTTGAAGCACTGTCTAGGGCACATCCGGGTTGCGCCCTCCACGATGCCACACGTGTGCCAGGGTTGCTCAGGGACTCTGAGAAGTTTGCTGGTGATAACTAGAGGCAAATATAATGTGGGCAGTGCCACTGAAGCCTCCCAGGCAATGTTTCCTCCATTGCTGGTGTTGATTAGTCAGGTTCAACACTAGAGTTGGCAGCTTATTCAACTTCACCTGAGTACTTACTTCACGTCTCCCAAAGTGACTGTCAGAAAACAGGTCTCATAAACGAGGTGTGATGATCGAAAGCCCTATGAATCAACAGGCACACTGGGGAAAAGACAGGAACAATGCGGTGGGAGTCAGAACCAGGTTCTCTCCTGCTCCGCTTCTGTGTAACTGAATCTTGAGATTAGTCACGTCACCTCCCCGAGCTCATTTTCATCGACTGTCGATGATGATAGCGGTGGCCGTGAAGGTAAACAGAGCACAGGCGTGCAAGCATTCCGGACTGTGGAGTGCTCCACAAATACAAGCTGGACGGGAGCTCCAAGAAAATAATAAAGTGGCGGTATTTTCTAAAACAAACGTTTATCATTTGTATTAAGAAAGAAGCTCTGAAAAATAACATTATACTTTAAAAATAGCATCCTTGGGCCCTGGCTGGTATGGCTTAGTGGATTGAGTGCCAGCCTGCGAACCAAAGTTGCCATTCCGATTCGCTGTCAGAATCTGCACATGCCTGGGTTGCAGGCTGAGTCCCCGTTCGGGGGGTGTGCAAGAGGCAACCACACATCGATGTTCCTCTCCCTCTTTTTCTCCCTCAGTCCCCCGCACTCCATCCCTCTAAAAGTAAATAAATAAGATCTTTAAGAAGTAAATAACTAAATAAAAATAGCATAGCTGGGGCAAATGTAACAAATTCTAGTATACTGAAGCCAGGACAACTTTAAACAATAAGGAACACTCCTTGACATGCTCCTTGGGTATATCAGTGGGAGGTGCTAACCTCACCTCCTTCTGGAAACACCCAACAGTTAGAAAACATAAATTATCTTCCCAAAAGGTTGGCTGACAGGCTCATACTAGAATATCAGTATTAGCAGAAATTCAGAGTCCCCCTTTGAAGAAGGAAGGACGATCTTTTTCTCCCAACAATTTTCAAACCTCCTGGTTCAAACCAGAATGCTGAGGTGGGCTATGCTTCCAGTGGATGGAACAAACAGCACCTTTGAGCAAGGCAGTGCAGTGTTACAGAACAGGCGTGGGCTCGGGAATCTGATGAGCTCGGGCTCCTTTCCCAGCCAGCCCTCACTGCCTCTGCCTCACTGGCTTTCGGCCGGTGATTCAGCTTCACCGAGCCTTGGTGCTCTCTCACCTGGAAGCGGAAGACCAAGTTGCTATAGTGACTGAATTAAATAACATCTGCCATACTTCAAGTACAGTGCTTGGCACAGAGGAGGGGAGCATAAGGAGTTTCCTATTGTCAATGTGGAAGCACCTTGACCTCTGCCTTGCACTGCCAGGAAGTCAGGGACAAAAACCATAGCAATTTTTTCAACTAGTTAATGTGAGTGAGCCTTGAGACAAGGCTGCCAAGAAGTTAACCTAGCCCCAGACCTCGAGAATAGAAACGGAGGGTCTGGACCTTGTGTGCGTGCACGTGTGTGCATATTCCCTGTGCATTCTGCTCCTGTCAGACCACATCCAGAGCTCTAGGTTCAGCTTGTGGAATCTCACTTTAAAATACAGGGAATCCAGAGAGGTTGAAGAAGTGGCCAGAGGCCTGAACACCACCTTGGAGAGTGGTTAAAGAAACTGGGGAGTTAACCTGGAAAAGAGAAGTCGCAGAACAAAGTCGGAACAGCTTCCAAATGGTTGAAGGGTTTCATGCAGGAGTAAGTGAAGACATATTCTTTGTGGCTCTAGAAAGCACATCAGGACTCGCAGACAGAAATGACGAGTACTTTTGGGCTCAACAGCCCTGAGGACTATGAATCAGGTGGTGCTCTTCACCTGGAGGAATGTCACTGCAGGCAACCTGGGTCCAGATTCCTGCCCTGGGCGGGGCTGAGATTAGCGGGCCCTGAGGTGAAGGCCCTTCTGAGTCAACTAACCCTTAACAGAGCCCTGGTCTTTAAATCCTGGTATAATTTTTTGTTCATTATCAAATCACATTTTACAGATCTCAATTTCTTCAAAATGGTTGACCAAGGTGATTATGCCTGGAAACATATTAAAAGCAGAGAAAATGGTGAAGCCGTCGGAGCTGTTACCCTTTCATCATTAGGTTCAGAATGCTTTTGGCGATGTTCATTCCTGTCTAGAATTAACGAATACTTACTGTCGTTCCCAGGCGCTGCACACATACCTTCCCTGACTCCTCCCCCGACTCTCAAAATCCAGCCTAGAATCCAAGAGCCCTGTTTGTTAGTGCTTTGTCTGGAAGTTAAGGTTTGTTTGTCTTCTTTTTTAAGTCTAAAGATAGTTAATAATCACTTTCCTTAACCCCCATCCATTGGTATTCTTTTCTCTCAAATTTTTCTGAAGTTAAGAACATATTTGTGCAGAAATACCACACACACGGAAGGAAACCAATGAAAAGGCCGATTTTAACCTCTTTTTCCCTCCAAATACAACCATGTAAGTTACATTATTTATCTCATCTCAAGTAAGGAGCGGTACAGAATGTGAGTCAATGCTCAAACAATATTCAATTTTTCAGCATGGGGACCCTGGGGCTAAAGGAGACTTGAGGACCCTAAGGTCCCAGCCAAGCACCCCTTGAACTCATCTGCCCAAGGGCAGACCATCCGTGGTGGACATCTGAAACAAGTCAGCAGTTTCAGAGGCACACCCAATGACATTTTATTCTGAAAAATTATAAATAACCTCACTCCCACCACCAGCCCTGCCACCTCCTGAGGAATGTGCAGCGTGGTGGATCTGAAGGAGCCCCTGATAAGCAGAGAAGCTTTGAAGAGCAGTGGTGAGGCCAGAGCCTGACAGCAGAGATCATTCTTGACGCTTTCGAAGGCGCACGCTTTATAAATAAATTACACATAGCGAGCATAGGTCTGTTTCCATACGTGGCACACACGGCCGTCTGTTTAAAAGCCTTGCAAAACTCATTTAGGAACGGCTTCTGCTGAGTGCTCTGGGGAGAAAGATAGAGAGATAGAGGCAAGGCCTCTTCCCACAGAACCTAAGATGCCCTTTCTGACTGACAGACACTTCCGGACCATCTCCATCTGCCTCATTGGACAGATGAGGAAACTGGGATTCCAAGACGGATGGATGGTGACTTACGTTAGGGTTGTTAGAAAGTCAGGCCTAGGACCCAGGTTTCTCGATCCTAAGACTAGAGTTTACTATGTAATGGTGGAAAGAAAATCCCCACACTGTAAACCACAAAACAGTTCTAAAGACTGGCAAAGTCTCTGGGGGCCAACAACGGAAGGCACACCCTACTCCATTTTTTTGGCTGCCACAACACAGACCATAGGATGCTCACACTGGGTCACAGAACAGTCACGCCGCTGGAGTGGAATGCAAGATGACTGGTCATTCCGACTAAGCCAGCAAGCTGAGCTGCTGGCACTACCCTGCTTGCAGCGAGGGGAAAAAGCCATGCCACGCTTCGCTCTGGTACAGCCCTGGCTCTCTGTACTTGGTGTTTCAATCCACCAAGGATTTGAGAGGCCGACGGGAAAACACACAAACCCTATCCCCTCCACTTCCCCGATGTGTAGCTCTTGCCTTTTGAGCCTGGTCAGCCCTTCTCCTGAAGGCTCTGATCACATATAAACTCGGACAATTAGATCAATACAGTCACATTAAATGGAAATATCTACCACATCAGTGGATTTTAGGAAGCAACTGGCTGAGTTGCTGCTAATGACAGTGGAAAAGCCACTTTGCTTAGACACAGCCTTATTCTCTTTCTCCACTCCAAGTTCATCAGTGTCTCTGTTTACCCAGACAAGGTCTTCATTTACTGGTTTCTCAGAACCAGTGAGGACCCACACAATGAAGCTTGGCTAATACTGCGGCGGGGATGCTACAGACACGGCCTCTCAATACCCTCACGGTTCAGTCACAGAACAGTCCGTCCTTTCACTGGCCACTGTGGAATGAGTGTGAGCTCTGTGAGCGGGCACGCAGGGTATCCTCTGTCTGAGGGCCAAGACGTGTTTCCAAGTTCCCCACCGTAACCCTGGATACGGCTGGATGGAATAGGAAGGTCTGTGAGGGGCCTTTGTTTGTCACTGGAGACTCTCTATAAGGAGGGTGTGGATAGCTGGGTTCTGGGCCTGGCAAAGAAGCAGGGAAAAGAACTGGAAAGAGGGAACAGAGCTGCTGCAGGCCCCCAAGGAAAGGAGCCAGGCCAGGCCAGATCCACGGCAATAAGTTCTCCAGGTTTTCCAGCTCCCCTTCCACGCATCCTGAATGTTTCCTTTTAGCTGCTCCCACTCACAGAGGCTGCAAGGGTTTCACACAGGAAGACAGGGGAAGACGCATGTGCTTCTGGTCCTGCAATGTCACCATCAGGCCACCCTCGGTGACTCCATGCAGACTGTGCTGACATGTGGCTCCAGAGCACCAGCAGTAGAGAAAGGTGAACTCGGTGACCATCTGCCACCATGATGTAAAAGGCACTGAAATGGCAGGGACCACTGCACTAGCTCAGGGTAGGCTTCGGAGTCTCCACACACTGGACTTACTTATATTCTCAGACAGACCTCCTTCCCATAGGACGTTCAGATTCCGTCCAAGGTACGTGAGGTGGCCACACGATCAGGCCATGAAGTCCCATCATGGGTGATTTAATTGTCCAGTAGATATTTCTTGGAATAATAATGATGATTATTTTTACAGAAGCTATCATTTAAAGCATCTGTTATATGCCAGACGCCTACTTACATGATTTCATTTCCTCTCCCTGACAATCCTGAAAAGGGTATCATTATCCCTTTTAATAAATGAGAACACAGAGGTTCAGAGGTTACGGCTACACAACCGGGAAGGGGCAGACAGCAGCTTTCAAATCTCAAATTGTCCGACCCCAAAGCTTGTAACTTCATAACAACGAATACAGGTGAGAAAGTAGTAAGCAAACACTGTGTTCGACTTTTAAATATTTAATAATTTTTATTGTAATATGCACTTAATTTTGAGTATCATTTTTCATCTCACTGTCCTGGTGATCGTTCTACACAGGAAGCACACTATGTTCAAAGTGCGCTGTGGCCACTGAGGACACTGGAATCTCTCAGGGAGTGTCACCAGAAGTGCAGTGCCTGGAAAGAGGGAAAATGCACTCTGCACTCCTTCACTGATACCTGGAACACTGTGTCCTGTTCTCGGGAGCACGGTGTAAGAGGGGCACAGGCAAACTGGGCCACGTTCAGAGGAGTCTGACCTTGAAGGCCAATGAACCCTAAGCAATGTCCTTTGCAGAAAAACTATGGAACCAAGGCCGTTTGGCTTGGAGAAGAGCTGGAGTTCCCAGAGACATGTCGGAGTTGGGGTGGAGGGGGAGGATAAGGGACAGAATGGATACCTGGGAAGTCTGACATGCTGGTCCAGAAGAAGAATGAAAATCTCCAATGTGACGGTAATGAACAGTTCTATATACTTATAAAACGAGTGTAAGGATGTCGCTAACTGCCTAACAGACGGAAAGGCTTTCCAACACATGGAGCTGTTTACAGATGGAACAGTCTGCTTTGTGAGGTTGTGAATTTCCATCACTGGAGAGATACAGACAGAGAAGGGACTGGGTGCTCACGTGACTGAGGACAGTCCAGCACCAGGACTCTGTGACCTTTCAAGCCCCTTCCAACCACCAAATCCCAAGACTCACCAGTAAATTTACATCCTGAGTGTCCTCTCTGACTCTATAGCCCTCCCTCCAAACAGCTCACTTGCATTTAATCTGCTGTACTTGGTGAACTTTACATTTTCCCTTCACTTACATCAATTTTATTTTAAAATACTCCAAAATTAAGGTGATCATTGACTTTATAAAAAGTTTTCTTGAAGAAATTTTTTTTAGATACTTAATTTTTTTACTCACCAAACATCTGTCCTAGATTTCTAATATAGGGCATTTAGAGAAAATATCTCACCCATCGGGAGGACAAGTTATTTTTATGAACACATTACTCCAAATTTTCCTACCTAGGGACCAAATACCGTCATCATTTCCTCTTCTAAAATGACACAGTAGCAAGATGGATTCCTTGGGTCGCACCTGCCCCTGAATGTTGAATTTACCTGTGTTGGTAACAGCACTGTATACACACTCAATCCAGTTCATTCATTCATTTGATAAATATCTGTGGTGTCCAATATTGTTTTAGGAACTGGAAAACAGCAGTGAATAACACAAAATTCTCTGTTGCTTTTAATGGAGAAGACAGACTGTAAGCAAGATAAAAAAAGCAAACACAGGGTGGAGAAAAGTAGGTTTACAGTTTTGAATATGTGAAACACAGAATTTATTCTTGTGTTACTGTCCACTAATTATTGTATTAGTTCCCATACAAATCACTGTAAACCTGCTTTTGCTCCACTTTGCATATACAAGATAAACTAAGTATACATTAGATGGTGACACATACTAAAGAGAATAAAACAGGAAGAAGTGTTTGAGGGAAAGAAAGAGGATGTTTCTATTTGCATAAGGTGCTCAAGTCCCTTTACCTTTTATTTAAATAGTGGGAGCCCCCCGCCCCACCCCCGCACCCCACTAAGAAGGTGACAGCTGAGGTTAAAGTCTTGAAGCAAGCAAGAGTAAGGAGAGGAGTAAGAAAGATCAGTGCATATCAGAAGAACACCCCAGACCCAGGGAACAGCAGGTGCACATGCACCCCTCCAGTCATGTTCTGAACACCTGCTGAGTGCTAGTGTCCTGTGTGACAAAAGGAAGTAAAACACAGGTCTCTGCGCATAGGACCTTGAAGAGGAAAGAGCACATCTGCACCCAAAAACAATAGGCAGTCAACTGCCAAGTGCTAAATTGTGTAGGTCAGATTAATAAAGAACTTCTCTTCTTTAGTTATGTTGGACCAGCCACTATCCCCCAAAATACACCCAGCATGTCCACCACACAGGCCAGAGTGCTCTTCCCGTACTTCTTCAGATCAGATCTTATGCAACCTTCCAAGCCCAGCCTAAACTTGCCTTCCTTCATGGAGCTCTTCCTGACCACCCAGTGGCTTCTCCGCCTGAATCTAAACAGGAGCAGGCCTCACCCTTGACCTATTGAATCAGAACCCACATCCTCACAAGATCCACAGGCAAGTCATGTGCACAGTGGCATTTGAGGAGCTCCGAGCCACTCATTTTCAGGTGTGCCTGTCCACTGGAAAACCCTGGGAAGCCTTTCGTAATACAGTGCCTGATTCTACCTCCAGAGACTCTGGTTTAATCAACAAGACATGAGAGCTGGGTATTGAGATTTCTAAAAAATGTCCATGTGGTTCTAATATGCAGCAAAGTTTGAGAACTACTGGTAGCTCTTCTGGCTTCCCTCAAACTCCCCTCCCCACCGTTTTTTTCCTAGCTGGCACAGCCTGCTCTCAGACCTGCTCATTTTTTTTCCCCCCTGAGATAGTTTTTTCTTTGGCATGTGGCCCCAGGAGAGGAGCATCCCCTGCACCCTTGTTTCCTGGCTCAGGACCCTGCACTTGGCTTCATGGAAGCCATCATGGAGTGAAGACTGAGAGTAGGGAGCAAGCAGACTCTCCACCCAGAAGTGTGGCCTTGTGGTAGGCAGCCTAGAACAAGGCACTTAAACTTCTCCTTAAAGGGCAACAACAGGATCTCTCATCTGCCTCACAGAGTCACAAGGCCGTGGTGAAGATCAACAGAGGTCATATGTTAAGTGTTTTTAAAATAATAGAGTATTAGCCCTGGCCACATAGTTCAGTTGGTTAGACCGTCACCCCGATATGGTTGTGGGTTTGATCCCCACTCAGGACACCTACAAGAATCAACCAAGGAAGGCATGGATAAGTGGAAGAGCAGGTTGATGTTTCTCTCTCTCCCTCTATCTCTCTCTCTTAAATCAATAAATTTAAAAAAAAAAATAGGGTATTAATCTGCATCAAAGCTGGCATAGCTTCCTGTTCAGCAGTCCTAGGATATTTGTTTTAAACTAAAACATTTCCCTTTCCCCTACTTCCCAAATTTAAGCAAGAATATTAAGCAAAAATTATTTTAGCATCTGAAAGGAATGGATATGCTTGTGTAGTGTCTGTATTGATGCAGGTAGGTGCAATTCGACCTCACGGTGCCACGGTTCCCAGAGGGCAGTGATTTTGGAACTTGAGGATATTTTGATTGGCACCAAATACCGTGTGAGTGTTCAATAAATATTAACCAATGAAGCTTAACTTAAAATGGTACCACGTAAAACCACACTATGCCACTCTTAAAATGAGGATTACTACTTATTGCTTAACCACATGACATAATTTTTACCCTTTAAGGAAAAGGATTGCATCTTCATTTAGCCATTCTGCTGATCTGCAAACTGCAGGACCAAAAGACTCTGGCTCATTCAAAATAGGTTCTCTGTTTTACCAAAAGGGGTAGTCCCTTACAAGTCATGGTAAAAATGCCCTGCCCAGTGCGGCTCAGTTGGTGGCACGTCATCTAGCAGAGCAAAAGACTGCTGGTTTGATACCCAGCTGGGGCTCACTCCTGGGCGGTGGGTCCTGTCTCTGTTGGGGCCCGTGTGAGAGGCAATTGATCAATGTTCCTCTCTCACATCAATGTTTCTCACCATCTCTTTTCCCCCTCCTTTCCCCTCTCTATAAAAACAAGTAAATAAATTTTTTTTTTTTTAAAAAAAGCATGGCACATGCTAAATGCCAGAAGTTCAGAATAGATACAACTGTGCTGCTTTTACCTAGACCAAGGCTAGATGTTGAGAGAGTAGAAAGGCTCCTCTGTCCAAATCTATTTTCCCCACATCTCTCCTTACAAATTTTCGGAGGTTCTCCTTCTGGCAGTTTTTTTTTTAATAGATACAAATGCCCCTATGAGGGGTAACAAGAAGGCCCTAGCACCTTGATGTGAACCAGATGTTAAATACAGCAATAATGTCCAGGGGATTTGGAATTCATAATTCAATTTTAAAAGATTTGGGGGGACTCACATAGGATTACTAATTTTTTCTTTTTCTGAGAGAGGACATCAACTAACAACAGTAAGGATTATTATCATTTCGTAGTAGAGCAGGCAGTTTAAAATAAAACCACAAAGAATTTAACCTCAGAGATGTTCCTCTGAGATGTTCTTCTCAAGAGAGGACATCTGGCATCTTAAAATTGTGATGTCCCTACTTCTCCTATGGTTCTGCATCTGTGAGCCACTATCCTAGGCAGGTGTCAGGACTTGAAGTGAAGGAAGAACGTTTAGTGCCCTGGAGATGGTGGGTGCTAAGGAAGATTTTCTCTAAAAAGGGGGGGATGAAAGAAGAGAGGCAAGCTCTGAGTCTACAGGAATAATTTTGCCTAGGGTTACACGTGGTCACAGACCAGAGTCCTCGTGCTGGACCTGAGGGGAACTTGATCCCTTGGTTATAAAGCAGGAATGACAGAAGCCCCACGTATGTCTGAAGAAAGACCACTCACAGTGGCAAAGGGTCTCTGGTGCTAACTTTTCTTTTTCATTCATGAGTATACACTCTCTATCTCCTTAGGGACCCATGTCCCGTTTCCTGGAGGAAAGGGCAAAAAACCAAGAAGAAGAAAGATGGACACTCTATCAACAGTCTGAACAAACTAGACTGTAACTAAGATACGAGGGGAGGTACTCTCCTACTGTAGCTGAAGGTCATCGTGATGAAACAAGTCCTTCCCTTTGAAAGTAAGGACATGAGCCACAAAAGGGGTACAAACGTGTTCTGTTACAGAGGCGCTCCTTGTGCCTGAGAACCGGCAGCTCGGATCTGCCCAAGACCATCCCGCTGGTGAGATCCAGGGCCTCGCCCCGCCCCAGAGGGCAAGGCCAGGCCCCACTGGTGTTTCTATAAGCTTCCCTCCCTCAACTGATTGTCCCATGAGACAATTAAAACAATTTCCATACGTTCTGATGTATCCTCTCTTTCTTCCTTTCCTCTGATGAGACAGGTTTTCCCTCTTCCTGGATGTGGTTAAACGAAACCCTAGTTTGATGTTCAGGGGACCCTTCCTCTCCGCTCCTGCTCGGGGACCAGGCGGGTCTGCACCTTCCCTGGGGCACGAGGCCCCCGCCCTCTCCCAGGCGCCTGGCCACCCGAACTGCGGTGGGGAATCAAAACCTCTGGTCTCCCCCGGGGTTTCCCCACTCCCGGGAAAGCAGCGTGAGCAGAGCGGTGCGGCGACGGTGGGTGACTCAGACCCACCCCAGCCGTTCCGGGAAGCGGCGGGAGGCGAGCGGGGGCGCAGGGCTTTCCCGCAGCCGCAGGGTGCCGAGTTCCAGACGCCGAAACCGGGATCAGAAACTCGTAGGCGGAGACAGAGAGAGGAAGCCCAGGCGCGGAGAAGCGAGCGCCTGGTTCCTTTTGGGAGGCCTCAGAGGGAGGTGGCCTCGACGTTACTCAAGTCGAGGGTGCCAGCCCCAGGGGACCAAGAGGGCCAGCGCGCGCCCGGGGCCCAGGCGCAGGCCATGGGGACGCCGAGGGAGGCGGCGGCAGGGGCGGCGCGGGGCTGGGGGAGGGAGTGGAGGGCGGAGGAGGGAGAGAGCCTGGCGCTGCGTCCGCCCGGGGCCCAGGTCGGCGAGCGAAGGACCGAGGTCCAGGCCGAGGACTGCCCGGAGCAGAGCGGGTGGGACGCGAATGGAGAGAGGGCTCCGCGGAGGAGGAGCCCCCCGTCCCCACTCCCTTTCTCCACCCAACCCTCCCCAGACTAGCGGCTTCTCCATCACAGACCCCTTTGTTTTCCACGTCGGCCTTCCCGCACAGTGGTGGGAGTGGAAACAAAGATGGGGTGTGGGGTGGAGGGGCTGGCAGCGGTTGGATGGACGGCGCAAGGGAGACTTCCACGACGCACCCACTTGCAACTCAGGCTGGCCGCAATGAGAAGAGGTGCCCAGAGGAGTAATGGGGTGAAGAGCCGAACCACAGGGCAAGACAAGCTAGTAAACAAAAGCTTGCTCGTAGAAAAACATGAAAGGCACTTTAATTGCATTATCTCTATTTGCATTTATCTCTGTAAGATAAATGCTGTCACCCATTCCAGAGACAGGGGCAAATCAGAAAGTTAAATTCCAGTCTCAGGTCCCAGGTCGCTAAAAACAACCCCGTTGGCTTGACCAAGGTTTGCTTAT